>VDFB02180701.1:27787-99934 GCA_007258455.2 Sequoia sempervirens | reverse complement strand
GGATTCTTGGAAATGTTAATACCACTTGAATTATCATTGTATATAGCAATAGGCTCATCATATACAACTCTAATATCCTTCAACATCTACTTCATCCATAGGACTTGAGTACAATTGTTAGCAAAAAATATGTATTCATCCTCAGCAGTGGACAAAGAAATGGTATTCTACTTCTTGCTTAACCATGAAATTAGCTTTTTACCCAAGAAAAATATCCACCAATAGTACTTTCCCTTTCATTTACATCACCGGCCCAATCAACATCAGTAAAGGCACTCAAAGTAAGATCATCATCTTTAGGATACCATAGGCTAAGATCAATAATTCCCTTCAAGTATCTAAAAATTCTCTTCATAATAGTCACATGAGATTCCTTTAGATCAGCTTGAAATATTACAACATTCATAATATTAGGCCTAGTTTGAGTTAGTACAACATTCCACCAATCATTGATCTATATCTTGTCTGATTTTCTTTCAGAGAATTATCTTCTATTGTCAACTTGCATCTAGTCACCATGGGTGTACCAACTGGCTTTGAATCTTCCATGCTGAACTTCTTCAACAATTCCTTCACATACTTGGACTGAGATATAAATATTCCTTTATCTAACTGAGTAATTTGCAATCCAAAAAATAAGTTCATCTCACCCATAGACATCTCAAATTCATTCTGCATTTCATTAGCAAACTTCATGCAAAAAGCATCATCTCCTCCAAAAATAATGTCATCAACAAGGACTTCAAAAATCATATCTTTATCATCATTCTTGAAATATAGATTACTATCAGCAGTACCTTTGTTAAATCCAATCTTCAGCAAATACTTGTCCAATTTGGCATACCATGCTCTAGGGGCTTACTTTATTCCATACAATGCTTTCTTCAACCGACACACCATATCTTCCTTATCAGTCAACAAGAATCCATCAAGTTGCTCAACATACACTTATTCTTCCAATTCACCATTTAGAAAATCCTATTTGACATCCATCTGATAAACTTTGTAATCCTTGTGAGCAACATATGCAAGAAATAATCTTATAGCTTCAATTCTAGCAATAGGGGCAAAGGTCTCTTCAAAATCAATTACTTCCATTTTTTAATATCCTTTACATACTAGCCTTGCTTTGTTTCTAAAAACCCATTTAGTTCCAATAACATTCTTATATTTAGGTTTAGAAATGAGAGTCCATGTATCATTATTTTCAATTTGTTCGAATTCTTCTTTCATTACTTCAACCCAATGCTCATCTTTACATGCTTCATTCACACTAGTAGGCCTGTTCTTAGAAATCAAGCAATATTCTTCTACAATCTTTCTCCTAGTCTTGACACCTTTGTTCTTATAACCTATAATCTGATCTTTTGAATGATTCAATCTTACATACCTCAAAGTCTTCTTAGTTTGTTTTTCAACTTTAGTTTCTTCTGTGTTTCCACCAGTTTCTCCTTTTTCATTCTCCTAATTTATCAGATTGATTTGCACTTGATTTTTAGTTTGATCTTGCTTTCCTTGATTTGTACTATCATTTTGATCATCAGATTAGTATCCACAGGTTCTAGATGGTAAGCCTTGATATTAGTAGAATAACCCAAAAAGATACCTTCATCACTCCTAGCATCAAACTTTCTTATGTCTTCATCTCTCTTAATGTAACATCTACTTCCAAATATCTTGAAGTATTTAATAGTAGGATTTTGACCAATCTATAGTTCAAAAGGGGTCTTACCAGTATCACCTTTGATTTGTACCTAGTTGAATATGTACACAATAGTACTCACAACTTCTATCCATTAGATATGAGGTAAATTTCCTTCTAGCATCATTGTTCTAGCAACATCTTCAATTGTTCTATTCTTTCTTTCCACAACATCATTTTGTTAAGGGGTCTATGGTGCATAAAATTGTCTATTTATTCCATGTTCTTCACAAAAAGAATTAAATTCACTGGAAGTAATTCACCATTTTTATTTGATTTTAGACACTTAATCTTCAAACCTATCTCTATCTCAACTATAGCTTTAAAGATCTTGAACTTTTCCAGTGCTTCGGATTTCTCTCTTAAGAAAGTAACCCATACCATTCTAGAATAATAATCAATGAGTAACATGAAATACCTGTAACCTTGTAGACTTCTAACCTCACACAGATTAGCATGCACAAGCTCTAACAATTTATTTGAACAACACTTTTTACTCCGAAATGAAATTTTGCTTGCTTTCCCAATTGACATTCCTTGCATATTGCAGTAGTAGGTTTCACCAACCTAGGTAGATCTCTCACAGCCTTTGTAGAACTTATCTTCACAATATTATCAAAGTTAACATGACACAATCTCCTATGCCATTACCAACTTTCATCAAGTTGAGCAATCAATCAACTTTTACTAGCAGCATTCAAGTGAAAGATATTACCTTTTTTCTTTGTACCTGATGCAATTACATTTCTGAGACTCAATATTATGCACTTTCCATCATTGAACTAAATATTATATCCCTTATCAACCATTTGACCAACACTCAAAATATTATGCTTCAATCCTTCTATATACAGAACCTCATTAGTATTATGCTTACCATCAAGACAAATGCATCCTCTTCCATGGATCACACCAGTTGTATTATCACCAAATCTTACAACACCACCATCATATTTTTCAAATCTTGCAAAATTTATTTTGTTTCCTATCATATGATGTGAACATCCACTATCAATTACCCATTAATCTTTCTCTTCAATTCAAGCAACTAGGGATTTCTCCACATTTATACAACGAGTAGATTCAGTAGATACAGAACTATTTTCTCTGACAACAATAAATACCCATTCATCATCATCTCTATTAGATTCATCATCTATTACAACTTCATCAACAACATAGTAACATTTCTTCTGAAATCTAGGCTTTTTATATCTTGGTTTAGGGGCTTTTTTCGGACACCTTGATGCAAAATCACCTATCTTATTGCAAGAAAAAAATTTAAGAGGAAATTTTTTTTCATACTTACCTTTTCCTCTTGGTACCTTTCTGGCAATAAGTGCTTCCAGTTCTTCCATATCTTTTTCTTCTTCTTCAATCTATCTGATTTCATCTTCATACTTGAATGCCTTTCTAGATGAACGCTCACCTGGTTCATATCTATGTCTCTCTTCCAGAAGTAGTGGCCTTGAATGTAGATTCAACTTTAGGAAGGGCTAACCAAATTCACTCAACTCAAAAGTAATCAACTTACCAACCAGTGTATCTCTGGTTATATTGGTTATAGTTTAGAGCTCTTTAATAGAACTAGCCTTGACTTTATAGGAATCGAGTAGGGATCTAAGCACTTTAGCAACAATATCAGATTCATCTATCTTTCCACCAACACATCTAATACCACACACAAATTCACTCACTTTTTGCATGAAATTATTAATATTCTCATCATCACCCATTCTCAAACTTTCATATTTCCCTTTCAAGCTCTACAACTTAGAGATCTTCACATTATCATCACCTTCATACAAAGTTTCCTACTTTTTCTAGATCTCATAAGCAGTCTTCAGATCCATAACATTTGTCATCTCTGAATCAGTCAAAGCACTCAACAAAGCTTCTTTAGCCAGTATATTATACTCAGCATATGTACTATTTGGTGGAATAACATACCTATTACTTGTAATGCTCCAGTAGGGTTCACCAATGCATCTCAAATGACACTCCATTCGAGTCTTCCATAAAGAGTAATTTGTTCCATCAAATCTCAAACTATCCTTCTTGTAACTTGCCATCTCAGACCACCTTAAGTTGTTAAACTTCTTCCAAGGAACTTTCCTCTAATACCAATTGTTGGAAAGACAAGAGAAAACAACTGAGAGGGGGGTGAATCAGTTGTCCCAGAACTTCAAAACTTGTCCAACTTATTAAATTTACTCTCAGATTTGATTATTAACCATGAAAACAAAAATTAACAACACATCAAAAGCACACATAACACCAATATTTTTTTATGTGGAAACCCCATTAAGGGAAAAACCACATGAACAACTCTTCACTCTTCTTCAATTTTTTTCACACTTTGATCTTCCTTTGAATGATTAGGACATTATTCACACATACACACATGCTCGCACACTTCAATTCAAACAAACAATCACTCTTATATATCAGCAACATTAAATTTCACTACTACAAGTCAGCCATAAAGAAATAATAAAATGAATATAACTGTTAGCCCAAATCATTCATAATAATCAATTCGTATCAACCAAAGTTGGCCATAACATAGTGAGGACCTAAATCAACACCTTCAACATGAAAAAACTTTAATTAAATTCTCCTTGAAAATCCACAACATGCTTCAACACCATGTCAGCCAGGAACATAAAAAATATGAACACGCAAAAGAAAATCGCTAACCACAATCACAACGATCATTGCAGATGTAGATGTGCAAAAAAGATAGCACATGATCTAGAAGCATCCACAAACATTAAGAACTAGCAAAGAACTATCCAAAACAACTAAACTAACTAAAATAGCCTCATCTTCAATCAGGAACACTAATTGAAGAAACAAAAGAATTGTCTAAATGAAAATCTTCATAACTTGATCAAATCTTCATGTGGATCTATGAAACTCAACGTGGACAAACTAGATACAATCAACAAGAAACCCTTTATTCCACAACCTATAATATTCAACGTACATAACATACCACCATACTGAGCTTCACTTAACCACTGACAACCTATAACTCATTTCCTTACAATTTTCTCAATATTCTCAACATATACAACTTCAAATACATTTATGCTACTGTGTTTACATCAATGACAGCCACATATCAGCAATACAACCACAACATCCAACAATATGTCACCACTTTAAATAATTTGTGAGCACCAGTACTGTGAGCAATTACTTTAAAGTAGAAGAGAAAGAGGAAGACATGAGATCTTACTCGAAAATCCCTATGCCAAGTCGTATGTTTTTGATAAGCTTCATCATGAAAAAGAGAAGTATGTCATATGTGAACCAACCTAAGGAATGTTGTCCACATCCCAAGCTTGTTCTGATATGTTCATGAAAGGTTAATGACTAGCCCAAGGGAGGCAACAACAAGTGACATACGAGGGCAAGGCTACTAAACACGTTGCCCCCACTTAGTGCAAGAAAAAGGTGAGCCGAAAAGGTTAATGAGATGCAAGCTAGAGTGAAAATCAATAGCAATTAGATCAATTAGATGCCCCCACATAGGGAAGCATACCAAACTCCTGAAAATGTTGTATTTTATGACTCAAGGCATTGCATTCATTAGTGGAGTGACCATGAAATCTTGGAAGAGCATTTCTTGTGAGTTCTAGGAAGGAGGGTGATAAAGTTATCATAGATAAGTCGTGAAAAGATACCTTCTTGATCAAGAGGAGAAGATGGTTGTGTGATTGGGGTCAAAGATACATCTTGCTTAGTTTTCATACCTATGCAAGACTCTATAGATTGTGAGATTGTGTATTCTTCAATATATGAGGATACAAAATCTAACATATTCAAATCATGAGCATTTTCCTAGATGATAGTTTGAATGTGTTGGGAAGAATGATGTTCAAGACCATTAATTTTGAAGGAGGAATTAGGGGTATCTTATGTGAGACTGAATGAAGGTGAGTATAGGATGAGAGGGTTATGAATATGTCCTATGGGATATGTATGTGGTCCATTGATCAAAGGAGATCAAATGAACACTTGAGCATTCATATCCTCAATAGTCTTGTTTTGATGTATCTCTAAGTGAGGGAAATCAAGAACCACTTGTTTTCCACATTCCAATGCTATGATATTCTCCCTAGGAGGAGATTTTTTAGGAAAACAACAATCCACATGTTCTTAACAAGTAAGGCTAGGTTCTTCCAAAATGACTTCAATAGGGGAATGATCAATGATGGTACTATGAGGAGGGCAATGATGAATGTCCATAGGATCATTCTCTTGTTCCATGTTATCTACCCTACAAGGAAAGCTTGTAATATGTTCATCCAAGTTTGAGGTTTGTAAAGTAGCTTCATCACAAGTGGAGGAGGTATCAAGAGAAAAATCACTATGGTTTGCAAATAAATTTTCCCATAGGATAGGGACATTAGGGAAGGGAGGATCAAGGTTGTCATGATTTTAATAGGTATGTCTTCTAACACCAACCTATCCTTGTTACTTTGAGGAGGGGTATTAGGAGGGGGAGAAGATTGATTTTCATGACAATGGAGATTGGGTAAGGTGATGGTTAAGAATGTGTTTATGATCTCATGCTCTTGGTGTGTAAGGTCATCCAAATGGGAATAAGGTGATGGACAATCAAGAATTTGAAGGCTTGTAACTTCTTGCACCAAAATTCCATCGTCAGCAATATGAGAGGTATTGGAAGAAGAATAAGTATGTGTGTTATGATTGTCAACATTACCATTCTCACCAATGGGTAATGTAAGATTAAGGATTGGATTAATGGATTGTTTCTAAAAGTCCCTATTATGGTAGTCAAAAGAAAAATCATAAAAGGGGATATTATGCTTATAAAATCCATGTTTAATCAAAGGAAGAGCATATCTTTTGAAAGAAAACATGCTAAAATGAAATAAAGTACAATGAAATGCAATTTTCAATTTTAAAGTGTTTGATTACACAATGGAACAATCTAAAAATGATATGTTGTGATGGAAAAAGGTGAAATTTAACAATGCATGAAATAAGCTAATTCAAGTGAGATTTAACAAAATGCATGCTACAGAAATGCAAATGACTGATATCTACAATTAAGGTACCAAACAAAATGCCTAAAAATAGATTTTTGAGTTCTGTAAAATGTTGTTTTAGGGGTCAAAAGGGATTGAGTCGCCCAAGGTGGCGAATGAGTTCGAGTATGGAATTTTTTCATAATTTTCAAAAAAAATTGACTGATTTGGATGCTTTCTAAGTGCTAAGATTCAAACCTAAGTGAAAAATGAATAATTTCAAATTTTTTCAATGATGAAAGATGCAAAAAGGCAACCTATCATGCACTTTTACTCATGCAAAAATGAAATTCTAGAATGCAAGATAACTAATGCAAAATGCAATGCATGAAACTCTAAAATGATTAAGGGACTCAAAAAATAGAAAAGAGGGGATTCAAATAGCAAGTTGACCAAAATGAAACATAGATTTTTGGGACCTACTATCTTTCTAACTCTTCTAGGGTTTTACACCTAAAAGGAGAAAGATGGGTTAAAAAATGCTTATGTTAAATTCAAAGATTAGTGTGATATGGATGAAAAATGGATGCAAAATTCCTAGATGTAATGCTTGAATGCAAGAAACTAATAAGATTGATTGACTAATGAATATAAACTAAAGGAAAACAACTTATTTGAAACACATTGTGTAATACAAAATCACCTACAAATGAATGGAAAATTGCAATAGAGATGAATCACACTAAAGACTGGAAATTTCTTTTGAAATGTTGTTGTTGATTTTTTTCAAGCCTGGAGGGAGTCATTTTCCATTCTGGATGAATTAGTCCCAGTTCTGGTAAATTGAGCCAGAATTTGTTTCTGTCAAAAGGGTGTCAAAAAATGCAGAAAACATGAAACTGGCCTGGAAGTGGGACTCATTCTCCACCCATGGTGAATGAGTCCACTTTTTAATTTCTAAATATTCAAGAGTGGATTCCAAAGCTTTCGATCTACACTTTAGACTTCTATAGGTGTCTACTTCTAAAACTCTGATTTACATGCCTGAAAATGGATTTATGTTGATATATTGACTTGTTGAATGAAGAAAGGACTTTGAAGAAAGGACTTTAAAAACTTTGAAACTTGATCTTCAATGATTTATAAGCTTCCAAGAGACCTAAATCTGCAAACATACAAGACAAGGGAGAGAAATTTTGAATGTTAGGGCATGGAGGTTTACCTTGGTCAAACCCCGTTTATGTTGTAAGGAAATCTAGGAGCGTATCTAGTGAAAACTCCATACAGTAGTGCCTTCAGTAAATTTCATTTCGATTAGGTTACCTTAATGACATGGACAACTATGTCCTAAAGCAAAAATAGACACAGTTATTTCCCACATTGATCCTTCTGAGAGAAGCACATGTAATTCAACAGCAATCAACAACACAAATGAAATATACTACATAAAACAAAACACAAATATTTTAAGTGGGGAAAATCCTTTTAGATTAAAAACCCCACACCCCAAAGATCGAGCCATTGTATTATTCAACAACAAATCGGTTACAATACAATTTTAGGCTCTTAGCCTTTCAGAGGCATCTTAGCCTTTCAAAGATTACATCTTGTTCATTCTAGATACAACTGGTAGCCAACTATCCCTGAGAGATCAGGAGAGATTCCAGCATAACACTGCCTTTCTCTTACTCTGCTTTGACCTCATGACTTCGGCCCTTCATCCAGCCACTCGGTCCTCACTATCATTTTCTCTCTAGCTCTCGACTCTTCGGCTCCTTGGCTTATCAGCAAGCAATACAGAATGTCCAATGCATACATAAATGCATTCATTCTTCAACAGACTCTCTGTGAATCAGTTCAAGATCACACTTCAATAATCTCAAACTCACCATCCATATTGAAACGTAGATGTTTCCATTCCTATGTAGATTTTTCCTTGCAGACCGTTCAGTTCCATCGCAACTATTACAAAAAGTCCAACCGCCAACCATTTGAATTTCACTTCCTCTGATTGCTCCACGAGCCAAGTCAAATGGTCAAGGAAAAATCCACTAAGTTTGCATGTCGATGAGACATGAGAAGTGTCTCCCCAATGCTCAACAGATTTACAGACAATATCGGCAGAGGTTCCAACAATTGGCAAGAGGTTATATCGAATGCCATGACTCATACCGAATCCCTCGACATCCATTTCATTTCCATCAGCAAGAGATTCCTCCATCAGCAAGACATTTTACCGATGCTCACAAGTCATTTCAATTTCAACTTTTCCATTGGCAAGACATTACCATTCGCCAAGAGTTCTCATCGAGTCTCCTGAAGTTTCACCGCAGGACCCGATAGTCGGGAAGACATTCATCTTTCGCCAAGACATCTCATTGAGCAAATATTTCATACCGAGTCAGCAAGACATTTGTCTTTTTCAAGCACATCACACCGAGCTTCATGTTATGCCGAACTCCAGAACAATCACCAAGAGATATACTGACATTAGGATTCCCATTGGCAAGACACACACCTTTTTCCAAGACATCACCTCGCAAATTCCAAGTTACTCTGAGTCTATCCCATTGGCCAGACTTATCGCTTTTGCCAAGACTTCATATCAAAGCCTTAAGTCACACCGAGCATCACATTCACCAGTCGGCAAGACTTATGTCTCTCACCAAGACCACATACCGAGCACTCATGTCTTGCCAAGTTGCCAAGACATTTGACTTTGCCAAGACCTTTCACCGGGTGCTGAGAGCTACACTGATCACTTCAGTTGCATCCCCATAGGTGAGACCAACACATGTCGCCAAGACTTCACGCCAAAGTCTCCAGGTTACCTCGAGCTCACCTTTTTCCAGGAGTTATGCCGAACACATCCCACACCGTTAGTAAGAAAAAATGCCCATCGCCAAGACTTCATAGCGAAGCCTTGAAGTCATACCGATGACTCCAATCGGCGATACATCTCCTGGTCGCCAAGACTACATGCCGATACATATGAGTTTAGTTGATGACCACGAGCAATGTCGGCAAGACTTTACATATCGCCAAGACTTCATGCCGATAGCCTTTGAGTTAATCCGAGTGTATTCAGTTGGCTAGACATCTTGCAATCATGAAGAGATCTTCCCGAATGTTCAAGTCACCCTGATGACTACAATGGGAAAGACATCTTCCTGTCGCTAGGACCACATACCCACACACTTGAGTTACCCCGACGGCTCTAGGAGAAAACATATTGGTGAGACAACCCTACATCGCTAAGACTACATATCGAAGCAACTGGGTTACACCGATGACTCTAGTCGCCATAGGCCACACCAAAATTTGCTAAGCACCCGATAAAAAACCCTTCATTCGTCGAGACATTCCCACTCGGCAAAGAGTTACAACGAATGCACCAAGTCATAGCGATAGGTCTATTCAACAAGACTTAAACAAAGTCACAGTGACCTGAGCAAAACACAAGATTATTGAACTGTAAGTCGGCCAGACAACATGAATGTCACAGTGACCATGCTTTCTCAGAGGATTCAACCTGTGAGATTGAGGCACATTTTCCAACAATCTCCCACTTGACGAAGATCACACAAGCACCTCCAAAGCAACTAGGAACTAAGATCACACTAGCTCCACCAGTTCAAACCTCGCAATACTCAAGACACCCAATCAACATGATTCAACAAATAACAGTCCATAAGATAATCTATAACAAAGACTAGGAATCCAACTGCAACTCACTGACCAACAAAGAAACTGATCATAGCCATCCAGGAAACCATATAGACCTCAACATGCTCTCATGCTCTATCAAGAAATCAGCTCCAACATCCAAAATGTTCACCTTCAGGCAACAATTTTGTCATCTTCCAACATGTCACCTGTGGAAGAAGAATACAAAGCCAAGGTGTATAAGCACCATTCCAACAAACACAAGCAAAAGATCCCAGCGATCTCACCAACAAGATATTGCTACCACTTCACTTTGTTCAAAACACTATTCAGAAGCAATATCAACTTCAAAGCTTCAAACAGAACACAACAGTGAAGTCATTATCTAGAAACAAGATACAAAACATCAGTTAGAACAACAATCAGACTGATTGCTCCCATCCAACTAATAAACCCCCACGACTGAAAAAAGGCTCTCACAGCTGTGCTATACCATCCAATCTTACATACCTCAATAGGTATCACAATTAGTAAACTCATGTCGAACCAGAACTAACTCAACAATAGAAAATACAAGCTCCAGTGTCAACCAGTCAATGAAGACAAGACACATACAGAAACTCCCACTACCTGAGTAATCCAGATCTGAAAGATCAAAACCATCAACAAGTCTACCAATACCAGCACATAGAAAATGTAACCATGTAGTGCCAAGGAAATCTCCACAATCATATGCACATCCTGCAACAAACCGCCACAAGAACTCTCACCACAAACCTTCACGGCCACATAGCGAAACTTTGCACATCATCTTCTTGTAGAACATCCTCCTACATACACTTCTAACAGCCAGCTATGTCAAGAATGATCTTCTTCACATCCCATAAGGAAACCTTAACAACATCCATCCGTTCAAAATTACCAAGATCAAACTATCTTTAAAAGCAACATGGATATAAGCATCCCAAAGAAGATCAAGCTTGTTCATTTCCCATTTCAGGAAATCATCCCATACATCATCTCCTACCAATTCTCATTAGTAACAAGGAGATAAAAGAAACTATACAAATTCCACTATGAATCTTCCAGAATCATTAAACAATAATTCAAGATCCATATCATGAAAGTAAACTTAATAAAACACATCTGAAAAGTATAATGGGCCAAATACCTTTTAGATAAACTATCGAGCAGACCAAGAGTGGGAACGAGAATACTCCTTCAAGATATATGAGTCATCATGACTAATCCATGAGCAATCTCCTCATAGGTCTCTTATTGAACTCACGTTCAACCAAGGTGAAGGCTTCTCGGACTTTCTGCTGAACAACTTTAACAAAAGTAACAAGCAACAACACATCTCTCATAAGAGAAAAAATAGCCTCACCTTATTCTTCATGTATCCATGAGTACTAGCAACTAATCATCTCATGCTAAACATCAACTGCATTACTACACTAACACGAAGTATCAAGCAAGTAATCAAAGCACTCAATACACAAAGACTTTCCAGACCACTGTCAAAGTTCTAATCAGCTGAATCAGGAACTTATCATGACATCATGATCTACACATCCCCATAGGAGATCCCATGCTTTAGGTGACTTTTCCACTGTCTCAAGTACAATGCACAATGCCAAAACTCCAGTGTACAAGCAAGAGTATACCATGACATAAGAAAATAGACTAAAAAATAGCATCAACTGTCAAGCACCACCAACACGTTAGCCAAAGACTCCAAGCATCTTCCATGGTTCCAAGATGTTGCACATCTTCAAATAATGTCCATGCAAAAGTGCAAGAACCATTCTGTAACACTAAAGAAGACCATTCACCACCATGTGATGAACCCACAGTCACTGCTAGAGCTCCCACTAAAATGTGACATCTGAGCTCTCCAAGCATCATCACCACCTACTTCAGGTTCCCATAACCAACTATTCAGGTACTCAATAGTATCCATCCTCTCATCTAAAAGCAATCACACCAATGCAGAAGTGACCACAGACAAGGCCAGCTAACAAGTTTGTACCAACAATGAATCGACCTCGTGGATATAGATAGTCCACATCTGAGTTGTCTCATAGCAAACATGTAGGTAAAGACATCCCACAACATTGCACAACCAGTAGATCCATTCAACAGAAACATGAAAACCCATCATTGCATTGGAAACTGCATCACTGAGATATCAAAGAGAATAACCACGTAGACAACATGAATCAAACACCAGATCACACTAGATCTGACTTGCCAAATATGTCCATAGTGAGCACCATAATCAAGGAACACCACCACAAGAATGCTGAGTGAAAAAACACTTACAAACACTCCCATGTAGAGAAGAAAACATACCTCCTCAAACCATGCACCAAGCATGCATGCAGACCTGCAACTATCTCATCCAGGAACACCCCAAAAGCCCAATACCTAGACAATAGCTTAACAACAACTCCACATGATCACAAATTTTTTTTCTTAACCGTGTAAAACCTGCAAAACCAGAGAGCCATGCAAGTACAAAACATCCTTAGAAAGGAAACAGCAGTTCAAAGAGAATCCAGACCCCTCTCAAGCTAACTCTAAACCACCAACATGTACATGCATCTGAGAAAGAGAGAAATGCTATTTCAGAAGCTTACAAATCATCTAATGATTAACTTCATAGCCTTCAAGCATTCAAGGTTAACAAGAAATAGTGCCTTCCAACACCAAGAACCACCACCTAGCATAAGCACTCTGAAAAATCCACCTCATACTTCAAGGTTAAACCTCTACCAGCCAGGAGACACAGATCACAATATGAACAACTCCTTTTTCCATCTTGACCATCCTTCAAGCTGCATGTTGTCTTAGAATACCACAAGGCTTCAATCCATTCCTCTAGATTTCTTCCAACCCATCAAGCTAAGAAATCTTCACAAGAGAAATATCCAGAACCAACAACCAAAAGAAGGCCATGATACCACTTGTAAAGAAATCTAGGAGTGTATCTAGTGAAAACTCCATATAGTAGTGCCTTCGGTAACTTTCATTTCAATTAGGTTACCTCAAAGACATGAACAACTATGTCCTAAAGCAGAAACAGACACAGTTATTTCCCACATTGATCCTTCTGAGAGAAGCACATGTAATTCAACAACAATCAACAACACAGATGAAAGATACTACAAAAAATAGAACACGAATATTTTATATGGGTAAAGTCCTTTTAGATAAAAAACCCCACACTCCAAAGATCGAGCCACTATATTATTCAACAACAAATCGGTTACAATACAATTTCAGGCTCTTAGCCTTTCAGAGATTACATCTTGTTCATTCTGGATACAATTTGTAGCAAACTATCCCTGAGAGATCAGGAGAGATTCCAACATAACACTGCCTTTCTCTTCCTCTGCTTTGACCTCATGGCTTCAGCCTTTCGGCTAGCCACTCGGTCCTCACTATCATTTTCTCTCTGGCTCTTAGCTCTTTGGCTCCTTGGCTTATCAGCAAGCAATTTACAGAATGTGCAATGCATACATATATGCATTCTTTCTTCAATAGACTCTCTGTGAATCAGTTCAAGATCACACTTCAACAATCTCCAACTCAACATCCTTATCGAAACGTAGATGTTTCATTCATGTGTATATTTTTCCTTGCAGACCATTTAGTTTCATTGCAATTGTTGCAAAAAATCCAACCGCCAATCATTTCAATTTCGCTTCCTCTGATTGGTCCACGAGCCAAGTCAAATGGTCAAGGAACAATCCATTGAGTTCACATGTTGGTGAGACACAAGAAGTGTCTTCCCAATGCTCAGCAGATTCACAGACGATATCAGCATAGGTTCCAACAATTGGCAAGAGGTTATATCGAACGCCATGACTCATACCGAATCCCTCGACATCTATTTCGTTTCCATCGACAAGAGATTCCTCCATTGGCAAGATGTTTTACCGATGCTCACAAGTCATATCAATTTTAGCTTTGCCATCGGTAAGACATTACCGTTCGCCAAGAGTTCTCATCAAGTCTCCTGAAGTTTCACTAAAACACCCAACAGTCGGCAAGACATTCATCTTTTGCCAAGACCTCTCATTGAGCAAACATGTCATACCAAGACAGAAAGAAATTTGTCTTTCGCCAACACATCACACCGAGCTTCATGTTATGTCAAACTCCAAAACAATCACCAAGAGTTATACCGACATCAGGATTCCCATCGGCAAGACACACACCTTTGGCGAAGACATCACCCCGCAAGTTCCAAGTTACTCTGAGTCTATCTTGTTGGCCAGACTTATTGCTTTTGCCAAGACTTCATACCAAAGCCTTAAGTCACACCGAGTGCCCCATTCACCAGTTGGTAAGACTTATGTCTTTCACCGAGACCACATATCGAGCGCTCATGTCTTGCCGAGTCAACAAGACATTTGACTTCGCCAAGACCTTTCACCGGGCACCGAGAGCTACACCGATCACTTCAGTTGCATCCCCATCAATGAGACCAACACCTGTCACCAAGACTTCATGCCAAAGTCTCTAGGTTAGCCTGAGCTCACCTTTTGCTAGGAGTTATGCTAAACGCATCCCACGCCATCGGTGAGACAAATGCTCATCGCCAAGAATTCATAGTGAAGCTTTCAAGTCATACCAATTACTCCAATCAGTGATACATCTCCTCGTCGCCAAGACTACATGCGGATACATATGAGTTTCCCCGATGACCACAAGAAATGTCGGCAAGACTATACATATCATGAAGACTTCATGTCGATACCCTTTGAGTTAATCTAAATGTATTCAGTCAGCTAGATATCTCCTAATTGCCAAGAGATCTTGAATGTTCAAGTCACCCTGATGACTACTATCAGCGAGACATCTTCCTGTCGCTAGGACCACATACCGACACACTTGAGTTACCCCAACGGCTCCAGGAGAAAACATATTGGTGAGACAACCCTCCATCACTAAGACTTCATATCGAAGCAAATGGGTTACACCGATGACACCAGTCGCCATAGGTCACACCAACATCTGCTAAGCACTCGATAACAAACCCTTCTTTTGCCAAGACATTCCCACTCGGCAAAGAGTTACAACGAATGCACCAAGTCATAGTGATAGGTCTATTGGGAAAGACTTAAACAAAGTCACATCGACATGAGCAAAACACAAGATTACTAAACTATCAGTTAGCTAGACAACATGAATGTCATAGTGACCATGCTTTCTCAGAGGATTCAGCCTATGAGATTGAGGCACATTTTCCAACAATCTCCCACTTGACGAAGATCACACAGGAACCTCCAAAGCAACCAGGAACTAATATCACACTAGCTCCACCAGTTCAAACCCCGCAATACTCAAGACACCCAATCAACATGTTTCAATAGATAATAGTCCACAAGACAATCTGCAACAAAGACCAGGCATCCAACTGCAACTCACTGACCAACAAAGCAACTGATCACAACCATCTAGGAAACCACATAGACCTCAACATGCTCTCATGCTCTATCAAGAAATCAGCTCCAACATCCAAGATGTTCACCTTCAGGCAACAATCCTGTCATCTTCCAACATGCCACCTATTTAAGAAGAATACAAAGCCAAGGTGTATAAGCACCATTCCAACTAACACAAGCAAAAGATCCCAATGATCTCACCAACAATATACTGCTACAACTTCACTGTGTTCAAAATGCTATTCAAAAGCAATATCAACTTCAAAGCTTCAAACTGAACACAATAGTGAAGTCATTATCTAGAAGCAAGATACAAAACATCAGTTAGAACAACAATCAGACTGATTGCTCCCATCCAACTGATAAACCGACGCGACTGAAAAATAGCACCCACAACTCGTGCTATACCATCCAATCTTACATACCTCAACAGGTATCACAATTAGTAAACTCATGCCAAACCAGAACCAACTCAACAACAACAAATACAAGCTCTAGTGTCAACCAATCGAAGAAGACAAGACACATACAGAAACTCCCACTAACTGAGTAATCTAGATCTGAAAGATCAAAAACATCAACAAGTCTACCAATACCAGAACATAGAAAATGTAGCCATGTAGTGCCAAGGAAATATCCATAATGATATGCACGTCCTGCAACAAACTGCCACAAGAACTCTCGCCACAAACCTTCATGGCCACAGAGAGAAACTTTGCACACCATCTTCCTATAGAACATCCTCCTACATACACTTCTAATAGCTAGTTGTGTCAAGAATGATCTTCTTCACATCCCATAAGGAAACCTTAAGAACATCCATCCATTCAATTACCAAGATCAAACTATCTTTAAAACCAACATGGATGTAAGCATCTCAAAGAAGATCAAGCTTGTTCATTTCCCATTTTAGGAAATCAGCCCATACATCATCTCCTACCAATTCTCATTAGTAACAAGGAGATAAAAGAAACTATAAAACTTCCACTATGAATCTTCCAGAATCATTAAACAGTAATTCAAGATCCATATCATGAAAGTAAACTTAATAAAACACATCTGAAAAGTATAATGGGCCAAATACCTTTCAGATAAATTGTCAAGCAGACCAAGAGTGGGAACGAGAATACTCCTTCAAGATATACGAGTCATCATGACTAATCCAAGAGGAATCTCCTCATAGGTCTCTTATTGAACTCATGTTCAACCAAGGTGAAGGCTTCTCAGACTTTCTGTTGAACAAACATCCTAACCTTATTCTTCATGTATCCATGAGTACTAGCAACTGATCATCTCATCTTAAACTTCAACTGCATTACTGCAATAACATGAAGTATCAAGCAAGTAATCAAAGCACTCAATACACAAAGACTTTCTAGACCACTGTCAAAGTTCAAATCAACTGAATCAAGAACTTATCATGACATCATGATCTACACATCCCCATAGGAGATCCCATGCTTCAGTTGACCTTTCCATTGTCTCAAGTACAATGCACAATGCCAAAACTCCAGTGTACAAGCAAGAGTATACCACGACATAAGTAAATAGACTCAAAATAAGCATCACCTATCAAGCACCACCAACACCTTAGCCAAAGACTCCAAGCATCTTCCATGGTTCCAAGATGTTATACATCTTCAAATAATTTCCATGAAAAATCACAAGAATGCTTCTGCAACACTAAAGAAGACCATTCACCACCATGTGATGAACCCACAGTCACTGCTAGAGCTACTACTAAAACATGACATCCGAGCTCTCCAAGCATCATCACCACCTACTACATGTTCCCATAACCAACTATTCAGGTACTCAATAGTATCCATCCTCTCATCTCAAAGCAATCACACCAATGCACAAGTGACCACAGACAAGGCCAGCTAACAAGTTTGTACCAACAATGAATCAACCTCGTGGATATAGACAGTCCACATCCGAGTTTTCTCATAGAAAACATGTAGGTAAAGACAGCCCACAACATTGCACAACCCGTAGATCCATTCAACAGAAACATGCAAACCCATCATTGCATTGGAAACTACATCACTGAGATATCAAAGAGAATAACCACATAGACAACATCACTCAAACACCAGATCACACCAGATCTGACTTGCCAAACATGTCCACAACGAGCACCATAATCAAGGAACACCACCACAAGAATGCTGAGTGAGAAAACACTTACCAACACTCCCATGCAGAGAAGAAAACATACCTCGTCAAGCCATGCACCAATCATGCATGCAGACCTGCAACTATCTCATCCAGGAACACCCCAAAAGCCCAATACCTAGACAATAGCTTAACAACAACTCCACATGATCACAAGTTTTTTTTTCTTAATTGTGTAAAACCTGCAAAACCATAGAGCCATGCAAGTACAAAACATCCTTAGAAAGGAAACAACAGTTCAAAGAGAATCCAGACCCCTTTCAGGACAACTCTAAACCACCAACATGTACATGCATCTGAGAAAGAGAGAAAGGCTATTTAAGAATCTTGCAAATCATCTAATGATTAACTTCATAGCCTTCAAGCATTTGAGGTTAACAGGAAACAGTTCCTTCCAACTCCAGGAACGACCACCTAGCATAAGCACTCTGAAAAATCCACCTCATACTTCAAGGTTAAACCTCTACCAGCCAAGAGACACAGATCACAACATGATCAACTCCTTTTTCCATCTTGAACATCCTATAAGCTGGATGCTATCTCATAATACCACAAGGCTTCCACTCATCAAAGGATCAATCCATCAATCCATTCCTCTAGATTTCTTCCAACCCATCAAGCTAAGAAATATTCATAGGAGAAATATCCAGAACCAACAACCAAAAGAAGGCTCTTATACCACTTGTAAGGAAATTTAGGAGCGTATCTAGTGAAAATTCCATACAGTGGTTCCTTTGGTAACTTTCATTTTGATTAGGTTACCTCAAAGACATGGACAACTATGTCCTAAAGTAGAAACAGACACAATTATTTCCCACATTGATCCTTCTGAGAGAAGCACATGTAATTCAACAACACAGATGAAAGATACTAGAAAAAATAGAACACAAATATTTTATGTGGGGAAAATCCTTTTGGATAAAAAACCCCACACTCCAAAGATCGAGCCATTGGATTATTCAACAACAAATCGGTTACAATACAATTTCAGGCTCTTAGCCTTTCATAGATTACATCTTGTTAATTCTGGATACAACTGGTAGCAAACTATCCCTGAGAGATTAGGAGAGATTCCATCATAGCACTTCCTTTCTCTTCCTCTGCTTTGACCTCATGGCTTTGGCCTTTCGGCCAGCCACTCGGTCCTCAGTATCATTTTCTCTCTAGGTCTCGGCTCTTCGGCTCCTTGGCTTATCAGCAAGCAATACAGAATGTCCAATGCATACATATATGCATTTGTTCTTCAACAAACTCTTTGTGAATCGGTTCAAGATCAAACTTCAGTAATCTCCAACTCAACATCCTTATCGAAACGTAGATGTTTCCATTCCTATGTAGATTTTTCCTTGCAGACCATTCAGTTCCATCGTAACTACTGCAAAAATTCCAACCGCCAACTGTTTGAATTTTGCTTCCTCTAATTGGTCCTCGAGCCAAGTCAAATGGTCAAGGAACAATCCACTAAGTTCGCATGTTGGTGAGACACGAGAAGTGTCTCCCCAATGCTCAATGGATTCACAGATGATATTGGCATAGGTTCCATCAATTCGCAAGAGGTTATATCAAATGCCATGATTCATACCGAATCCCTCGACATCCATTTCGTTTCCATTGACAAGAGATTCCTCCATCGGAAAGATGTTTTACCAATGCTCACAAGTCATATCAATTTCAGCTTTGCCATCGGCAAGACATTACTATTCACCAAGAGTTCTCATTGAGTCTCCTGAAGTTTCACTGCAGCACCCGACAGTTGGCAATACATTCATCTTTTGCCAAGACCTCTCATCGAGAAAACATGTCATACCAAGTCAGCAAGACATTTTTCTTTCACCAACACATCACACCGAGCTTCATGTTATGCCAAATGCCGAAACAATCGCCAAGAGTTATACCGACATCAAGATTCCCATTGGCAAGACACACACCTTTCGCCAAGACATGACCCCACAGGTTCCAAGTTACTCCGAGTCTATCCCATTGGCTAGACTTATCGCTTTCGCCAAGACTTCATACCGAAGCCTTAAGTCACACCGAGTGCCACATTCACTAGTCGATAAGACTTATGTCTTTTGCTGAGACCACATACCGAGTGCTCATGTCTTGCCGAGTCGGCAAGACATTTGGCTTCGCCAAGACCTTTCACCGGGAATCGAGAGCTACACCGATGACTTCAGTTGCATCCCCGTTGGTGAGACCAACACCTGTCACCAAGACTTCACGCCGAAGTCTCTAGGTTACCCTGAGCTCACCTTTTGCCAGGAGTTATGCCGAACGCATCCCACACCGTCAGTGAGACAAATTCCCGTCACCAAGACTTCATAGCAAAGCCTTCAAGTCAATTCGATGACTCCAATCGGCAAGACATCTCCTGGTCACCAAGACTACATTCCGATACATATGAGTTTCCCTGATGACCATAAGCAATGTCGGCAAGACTTTACATATTGCCAAGACTTCATGCTGATACCCTTTGAGTTAATCCAAGTGTATTCAGTCAGCCAGACATCTCCCAATCGCCAACAGATCTTCCCGAATGTTCAAGTCACCCTGATGACTACAATCCGTGAGACATCTTCCTATCGCTAGGACCACATACTGACACACTTGAGTTACCCCAACGGCTCCAGGAGAAAACATATCAGTGAGACAACCGTCCATCGCTAAGACTTCATATCGAAGAAAACAGGTTACACCGATGACTCTAGTAGCCATAGGTCACACCGCCATCTGCTAAGCACCCAATAACAATCCCTTATGTCACCGAGACATTCCCACTCGGAAAAGAGTTACAACGAATGCACCAAGTCACAGCGATAGGTCTATTCGGCAAGACTTAAACAAAGTCACAATGACATGAGAAAAACACAAGATTACTGAACTGTTAGTTGGTCAGACAACATGAATGTCATAGTGACCATGCTTTCTCAGAGGATTTAGCCTGTGAGGTTGAGGCAAATTTTCTAACATAGGTAATTAAACCAAAATGATGAAAGAATGGAATGAAGCATGCAATAATGGAATAGATTACCTTGTCATGATGAATGATCTTTAAATTCTACAACAAAACACATAGAATCTACCCTTGGATCTCTTAGGAAGCTAAATTAATGTCTTGCAATGAGAAAACCCTAACTTGCTTGACTTGAAATAGAAGACTGGTGGATAAGAAAATGAAGAATGATTATGAAAATGAATTAGTGGATGACAGATGTAAAATGAGGAGAAAAAAACTTATTTATACAATCTTGTGCCTTAGTAACCCATTCATACCTCATCATAGGCCGACATAAAGTGTTTTTAAATAAAAACCTGAGAGGAAATTTAAAATATTTTGAATTTGGAGCCAAGGGGACTCATTCCCCACCCATGATGAATAGGTCCCATCTAGGGCCTAAAAATAGGTGTTGGGAATTAAGCTTTATTTAATGTTAGTTGTCGGGTTAACATTCAAAAATACACTTAATTTTAAGACATATGAGGGCATAAAGGAGTCAAATAAAGCATGAGAAAGGGATAAATAATGAAGATGTTCCTAGAAAAGCGTGAAATCTTGTTACAAGACTTTACAACACTTCAAAATAGGACTTGATTAGTGATGAAAAGGTGAATTTTAGGTAGTTTATAATAAATATAGTCTAGAAGAATGTAGAAATGTCTTACAACACTTCACAACACCTTCACAAGATGTCATTATTAGCATTTTATTTAGTTTTCAAAGGTATAGGACCTAGTGTGGATGCATAAAATGCCTCACAACACTAGATTAAGGCCTCATTAAGTCCAGTTAATCATGAATTAATCTCATGTCAAGAAAAGATTCATTTTTTCTATTCAACAACATAATGAAACTAATCAAAGCATCAACACAACTTATCAACTATCATCAGTCATTAGTGAAAACACGAGCAAAATCTTGCAACAATCTCCCCCAAGCTTGTTGACATGAAACACCAAATACTCATGCTTGCAACAATCTCACCCTTTGTTATTGGTGGAAACATATTTTGTTAAAAACCATCAATAACAAACAACTCTAATCACCAACATACTAATCCATATCAAATCTTACTCTTCAACTCAATTGATCCTTCACATTTATTACTTACATCATACTCTCCTTTACTCTCTCTTCCTTTCTTAACATACTTCTTTTTCACATTTTTTTCTCTTCCCCTCCTTTGACATAAATGGAATGGGGAAACACTATGCATCTCTTTCCCCCTTTGTCATCAAACATACATAGTTTCTCTCTTGTCTGCTTTGCATACTCTCCCTTGGGAGCACATAAAAAAATTTACCAACTAGCAACCACTACACATATCCTTTAACACAACTAACAAAGGACAACACCAAACTACACCAACAATAAATCCCCCTGACTGCAACAACCAACAAGGTACTACCTACTCCCCCTGAGAGGTAGCCTCCAACATTAGTCTAGAACAAGGACTGAATCTTAAAATCCACTGGACATATGCATATCCTTATACATCTAGTTAAAAGGAGGGGTAATAACCCCTAACTTCTCTCAAATATACTCAAAAGTATCTTTCGATAGAGCCTTAGTGAATATATTAGCAATTTGATCCTTTGTAGGCACATACTCAAGATTCACTTCATTCTTTGCAACCTTATCTCTCAAAAAGTGATATCGAATTGAGATATGTTTTGTCCTTGAGTGCATCACTAGATTCTTTGAAATGTTAATGGAACTTGTATTATCACAAAATATATAAATTGGTTCATCATATAAAACTCTAATATCCTTCAAAGTTTGCTTCATCCACAACACCTATGTGTAGCAAGATATTACTACAATATATTCTTCCTCTGTATTAGATCAAGATATTGAATCTTGCTTCTTGCACAACCAAGACACCAATTTGCATCCAAGAAAGAATGCACCACCACTTGTACTTTTCCTATCAGCAAAACATTTTTCCAAATATGCATCTATATAATCACTTAAAGAAAAAATAGAATCCTTTGGGTACCTACCCCTAAAGAACCTGGATTTCCTCTAGATGCACTGTCAAAATTCAGCTTATAGAAACCTTCCAGTGGTAGAGACCATTGAATAGTTTTCCTATCCATTTTTTCATTATAAGGTTGCTTTAGAATTCCTTTAAAGGGAAACTTTATACCCCAATAGCTCTTTAGAATATTGTTATCCCAAGATGAAAATATTGAGCCAACATTTTTGTGATCTTGAACCAAGGCATTGACAACTTCTATGACTGATTTTTCAATAATTGCATGAACAAACTGAATGGAAGCGGTAGTTTTTATGAAGATGCACTTGTTCCTCTCCCACCAAATAGCTTATATCACTAATGTTGAGATGGCTTTCCAAATGCATGCAAAGAATGAAGACTTGAATAACACAGGCGAAGAAGAGAAAAGGTCACATACTAAATTTGGTAGTGGAGTTTAAAAATTCCCTTTTTTTGCAAAACAAATAACCAACAAGATTGATAAAATGAACTTTGCAAGAAAAAATAATCAGGATCTATAAGAGTTTCATTGGATAAGACACGATTGAAAATTTCTACAATTCCTAATTTAACAAGTCGGTCACTTGTAAGAATTCTTTTTTTCAACAATAGCCATGCAAAACTTCCTGCTTTTGGAAGGACCATACTGTTCCAACAAAATCAGAAATCCCTTTGAGATTGAATTAACTCACCCTTATTAATATTTTCCTTATAATCCTATTTGATTGAGTAGAACCATTCTTAGCTAGGGCCCATATTATATGTTCAAAATTTCCTAACAAAAAAACTACTCTTCTACCCAATATTTGAAGAAAAAGATCCTTTCATTCATTTTATATTTGTGTGCAAGAAAAATATTTCCAACACACCCTACCTGATGAAGCTTCAACTGAACTAACATAATATATTAATCTAGTCCCCCAAATCTGAGACAAGACTAGGATAGTTGATTGCAGATTTTGACATTTTTTCAATGGTGGATGGTCATTCTAGGAATCTTCCCAAAATTTGACTTCATCTCCACTATTAACTTCAAAAGAAATAAATGATGTAACCACTTTCTTGCATGAAATCATAAAATTCCACATGGAAGACCCTTCAGAAGGATTAGAAACTGTGAGTATTTTTGCCAAATTTTGATTGTCTAGATATTTTTCCCTCATCAAAGACCATCATTTTGATTTTGCCTTGGTATACATTTTCCAAATGAGTTTCCCTCCAAAGGCCAAGTTATGCTTAGACATATCATGTAGACCCACTCCAAGTTTGAGCTTCTCCAACAACATACAATCTAGAGAAACTAAAGGGATTTCTTTTGCTTCATACATATTACCCTTCCAATGGAAGCTCCTTAAAATTTTCTGAATTTTACCTACTACTAATTTAGGAGCACATAATAATGAAATAAAATAGTTAGGAATTGAAAAAAGAACTAATTTAATAAGCAAAATACACCCTAAAAAGGACATCCAACGAGTCTTACAAGAACAAATTCTCTATTTAATTCTCTCAATAAATTTGGCCCAATATATTGGTTTATTACCCCCCATGAAAAAGGAATGCCCAAATACTTACAAGGAAAATCTACCTCTTGGAAACCCAACAATCTAACAATCTTCCCTTGATGGAAACTTTAGCATTGAACACATAAATTATTCACTTTTGGGCATTCATCCTTTGACCTGATACCAATGAATACTTATCGAAAACCTCTTTTATCTGTTTAGCTTATGAAATAGTTTCTTTCACGTAAAATAAGGTATCATCTACAAATAAGTTATGAGTAACTGATACATCGATATGAGGAATCAGAATTCCCTGCCACAATCCCTGATTATGTTTCACCTTTATAGCCCTGCTCAAGGCCTCCACCATGATTATAAAAGGAAAGGGTGACAAAGGATCACCTTTTCTTACTCCTTGTGTTGCTCTAAAGAAGCCTGAGGGAGATCCATTAATTATAACTAAGAAGTTTTCACCTGATAGACAAGATAATATCCACTTGTGCCATTTATTAGAAAAACCAAACTTGGCTAGCACTTTGAGAAGGAATTCCCAGTCCACCCTGTCATAGGCTTTCATCATGTACAATTTTACAATGAAAGATGGAAACTAGTTTGATTTAATAGAGTGAAGCACCTCATGCACCACCAATGCCCCTTATGCAGTTTCTCTCCTTAGGAAAAAACCTCCTTGTTTTGGAGAAATGATTTCTACAATAAAAGGTTGCAATCTAAAATAGATCACCTTTGTAAAGATATTTTAAACTATATTATAGAGAGATATGGGTCTAAAGTCTACAAAGGATTTGGCATCCTATTTTTTTAGCAACACAACTATATTTGTTACATTGAAATGTTTTAGGTTTTTTCCCGATCTACGTGATTCCTTGAGGGCCAATAGTAAATCAAATCCCAACACATCCCAACATTTTGAAAAAATAATGTCGTGAAACCATCTGGTCTCAAAGCCTTATCCGAGGAAATTGAGAAAACAAATTTCCTTAGTTCAAATAATGTAAAAGGTTTCATCACTACATCATTATATCATTTTGAGAAATGAGACTTGGCACTACAGAAATAAAATCTTGCTCCTCTTGATTCCCCTGAACAAAATGCTTATGAGGAGCAAGAAGATTCATGAAGAACTTTACCCCTTCCACCTGAATTTACTCTGCATTATGAATTTATTTCCCTAAACTTGCATCCTATATTAAAAAAATAGTTTTTCAAGCTCTTCTCTTATAAGCCAATGCATGAAAAAGCTTGGTGTTCTGATCCCCTTCTTTCAACCATAACTCTCATGATTTTTGTTTCCAATACACTTCCTCCCACTTACCTAGTTCTGCCCCTAACTATTGAAGATTCTTTTGTTTGTCATACGTAGTAGAATCCATTCCATTCTAAATAATATGCTCATGGATATCTGCCAACTGTTTGGCTAACTCTTCCTTCTGCACAAAGATATTTCTGAAAGTATCCAATTTCCATTCCTTGATATTTAACTTAGCATATTGTAACTTTTTAAAGAACTAGAACATCTTTGTGCCTTTCTAGGGTGGCACACTCACCCACCACTATCTTAATAAAGGAAAAAAAAGAGGATGTATTTGCCACATCTTCTCCAATTTGAAAGAAGGTTTATGTACTATTACCCCACTTGAACTTGTTATAGAAATAAATATGGCATAATGATTAGAACTTACAAGTGGCAAAATTTGAGAAGCTCAATTACATCATATAAGGGCCCAATTTTGAGAAACTAAAAGTATATCTAACTGTACCCCTATCTGTGAGAAGTCTCTTCTCCAATTTTTCCATGTGAATCTCCCTTTCTTTGGAAATATATCCCTTAGTGCATTATATAAAATGAAGCACCCAAGTTCAATGATTGTTTTATGCGGTAGACAGATCCCTCCTCACTTTTCATTGAGAGACACAATTGCATTAAAGTACCTAGCAACAATCACCTTCTGACTTCCCAATCCTTGCATTAGATTCGTCAGAATATCCCATAACTTCTTTTTATATTGCACAAATGTTGGGCCATAGACACTAATGAGCTTGAATTGTAAGTCAAAACTTTGCGCACTCATTAGCTACCAATTACAATCAGCATTCAAAACATCCACGATGACTATTTTTGAGTTCTATAGATAAATTAGTCCTCCTAAAGCTCCTTGGGAAAGTACAAATAATGCTTTCCACTTGCCCCATTTCAATGTAGATGCGTCAAAAACTTCCTTTGATAGCTTAGTCTCCTAAAGTAAAAATATATATTCCCCACTAGCATCAACCTATCACTTGATCCAGGCTCTTTTTTTAAGGGCATTAATGCCCCTAAAATTCCATGATATAATCTTCATTGCATATGAGGAGAGCAACATGCTCTCCTTGGCCTCTTATTAATTGAAAAGCTCCCATCTAGAGTGGCCAGGATGCTTGCCTCAATTTCCTCTTTTAATTTATCTGCCTTAGACTTCCAACCTCTTTTCCTTGGAGTGTTTTTTTCTATCAACTAAGAGATCAAAATTTGAGCTAAAGATAGCATCTAGGAAAAGTCAAATTTGGCCACCATTTTTGAATCCATTTCCATCTTCTCCTCGACACAAACCTTACTCAGATGAAATTCTTGTGAAGACACCATTTCTATCTTTGATCCCTCTTCCTCCTTAAAAATATCATCTACTATGTCATCAAAGATCTCTAAACCTATAGATTCAAGCAATTTTTGTGCAAGTTCATCCAACTTATTGGGACAAACTTGTTGTTCAGGTTCATGAATCTCACTCCTATTGGACATTTTTTGATCCTAAATTTTTTGAATACAAAGAACCTCATTATTGGATGGAGGGTCTATTCCCATGTTTATAAAAAGTGGAATACATGCATTTTCACTTTGCCTATTAAAACAGACTTGAATTGGCCTGCTATTGCACACTAGTTGATGAATAATTTGCTCAAATTGGGATAAACCAAAACCTTCATAAATCCATGATTTTACTTTATAAATGGAATCCCTTTGATCTTATTATGAAATAATACAATAAAGACACCCTCCTTCCTATCCACATAAAATACCTTTGAAACCCCTTCCCATTCATCAAATAGAAAATATTTCAACAAATTTACATCAAGAACACAGTCTCATAATTTACAGATTAGGGATCGGTGTCGTAGATCTTGAATTTGGTTTTGTAGCAGATCCTTTGAAAAAGAGATACTGACCACAGTCTTCTTCCCTTTTGACCCACATTTCTGTGCTAGGGTTTTCTACTCTTGTGCATTCCCTTCCACTCCACTTTTCTGTGGGAGAGTTTTTTGCTCCAATGTCTTCCCTTCCAATCGACATTGTCTTGTGAGGGTTTGTTTCTCAAAGGACTTTCATATAGAAACATCTTTTTTTTTCCACTACAAACCCAATTGCTTCTTAGCCTTTGGTTTCTCTTTTATTTTTCTTGTTAGCCTTTTTTGTATGGAGTAACTCATTTGGTGGTCGTGCATGTTCCTCTGAACTTTCCAATTTTTGTAGTTTTTAAGAATTATGTTGTCCCATTTCGACGGAATTGTTTTAAGTCTTAGACTCTTGTCGACATCCCATATCCATTTCTTTTTTTTCTTCCACCCTTGCACTACTAACATGCTTCCCATTTTTCTTGATCTCACCTACATTTGGATTGAAGGGAACCCCTTGTGGGGCATTTTTATTGCATGCAATGTGGATGAATGTGCTGACTTGTTTCTTTTGACACATGAGGAACAAAGAGTGAATGTTTTCCAGCTTTAGAGAATCTAAGATCTACCTTAGAATCTCTATAAAGTCAGCCAAGAAACCCATAATTTCTTTCTCTTTGTTTGTTGTGAAAATCAATTTTTTCCCATTGGAATACCTATAATCTTCGAAAATATCAAAAATTGGTTGCTTATCTTTGTTGAGAATCCTGTGAGTAGGAAATGGCTTCTAGTTTGGCCTCAAAAATCAATAACTTCACACATTGGGAGTATTGTTTGCATGATGCCTATGTTGATTACCAGTGGGACCCCAATGCCGAGGAATCTATCGAATGTAACCAAACCTCTCACATGCATGAAGATTCCTATCATTTTCTGGAAAATATCCACAAATTTCATATCTAACAATTTCATTTCCTACTATAGCCATTTGAAAAGAATTAAACTAAATAACACATCTCTTACTAGAATGACTACTCAAAGCAACAAAGAAAGGTATTCTTTTTTAATAGTCTTCTTTCATACAAAAATTAGTAAAAAATCTATGTATATGGTTGTACATTTTCTAAAGATTTCTACAAACACCAACGTACATAGTCAAAAATCTTTAATTTATATTTGCACAATTGAGAATAATATAAACTTTTTATTGTTCAATGTTGACAACTATAATGCATATTTAGAATACATAATTAACTACACAATTTATTTTTTACAGTCTAATTTCAACAAACTAAAAAATCAGTACAATATTGGAAATTTCCACATAATGAACTAGTTCAGTATTTTAAGGTGATGTGCTTGTTGTTTATGGTCCTACTTTTATGAAGCAAAAAAACACCCAAAAAAAGGTAGAAATAGTACATGTGGATCTTGTAGATTGCAATGGTCAAATGGCTAACTATAAATGTTAGCAACAATCTGATAAATACATTTTTGCCTCATATGTTTGTTGGGTCTAGTATTCACATCACCAATTTTTTAATCAAAAATAAAACTCAATATGAAAGAGTTGATGTGGATTGCTTCCTTTCCTAAACCAGTAGAAGCATAGTAGAAATTATACCTATTGTTTGCAAAAAATGTAGATTAACTCCAGACATCACTATCTCCCAACTAATACAAGTAGACTGTAACTATTTTGTTGGTTCATTTGGAGCAATACAGACATCTTATCATTTGAGAAAAATCCAGTTTTAAGTGCATGTGAAAGATGGAGACTTCCAAGAAGACATGACAACTGTATGTAGCTAACCATCTTTCTTTTATTTTCATATGCAAATTAACTTATTTACTTAAATTTATTAACAATTTTCGTTTGTAGGCTGTTATCCCAATTCCCAACGGAGATTTATATGCATACTTACAACAAATGTTTAAAAAAAAAAACTTGCCACAACTCCTTTTCAAAAATGTAGTTAGAAATGGTCCTCAAGCCTCAAATGTAATACACACAACACAATCAACATTTTTTGAGGAATTCAACAATGCATGTACAAGAGCATAGTTTCAAACTCTTGCAAAATCTAACATTCAAGAAAGAGCCTAGAAAATGATAATTTTATTTTTACATTTATCTAACACATTTACAAAATATTTTTCAGTTTTGTAAAACACATAACAAGTTATTTTTATTCACATGTACTTAGGACACTGAAGCCAAAGAATGTCCACTTTCCCCCCTTCGAAGTTTGATGTGGAATATGTCATCGTTCCATGCTACTTGAAAAGTCTCTTGAAAAAGGATTTGTCAATTGCACGTACTACAAAAGAGCCACCCAACTTTCCCACCATCACAATCTGGCTTGCATATTGTATAGGAAAGAAGGAAACATTGATTATTGGTTAAATGAAGGCCTCTTTAAACAAAGTTTTCTAAAGCTTCAAGAAATTATATATGAGAAATATAAAGAAGACATCTCCCCTGCAGTGTTCTTGTTACAGCAGATTCCAATTGCAAGGAACTTTTACACTATCTATTAGCAATTTCATTGTGAAAATTGTTCAACAATGACTGTCTTATTGTTTCCACAAATTGCACTTTCACAAACAATCTTCCATATTGAACTACAAATTTTGTATATGTAAATAATTTATTTTGTTGTGTTTGAATTTTACAAATGTTAAATTTAAAGACACTAGCTAAATAGGCCTACAACCATGGCCATTTTCAATTTCTACAGACTAATAATAAGATATGTTTCCCTTTAGTTTATAGCTTTGAAGCATTCAATAACAGTATTTCTAACCTCAATGAATTTAGTTGCATGTTTGTTCTTTTGTTACTTTGGGTACAAAACTTTAGTATGTGGTCTTCAAGTTTTATCAGTTTTGAATTAACAAACATTAATGTGAATGTTTACCATTTTGATTGGCTTCAATGGAAAACTTAAACAGGTGTATGCTGCTTTCATTGGTTTCAAATAAAAATATTCTTGTCACACTTGGTTTCTTCTAATAAAGCATAGGGTTTAACTAGGTGCGAGAGAATAACGGGCTTCATTTTTGGTTTAAAGTTATGCTGCCTTCTTCGGGGTTGGTTTTACATTGCCACTGTGTTTGCTAGTTATATGTTCCAAAACTCTCATTTGTTTACTATACAATAGTTTTAGATGTGTATCATGAGGTGAAAATTATTTGTAGGCTAGGATTTGATGATCTATTGTAGGAACAAAGAATTAGGGCTAATGGCATTGTAAGCTATCACACACATTGCAGTCTGATCTGATGGCATTGATGGTATGCTAAGCCTTAATGCCATTTTTCTTTTTTCTTTTTTAATTATATGTGTACACAAATGAAACTTTGGAGTTTTAAAATCATGTTTATTTTGTTATTTATTTTTTTGTTTTTGGTTTTCCTAATGTTTTAGGAATTTAGAATGAGACGAATTGAAATATGTTCTAGAATGGTTTAGTCTATAAGGTGAAGTACCTTTACTCTTGAATGTGTCTACAATGCCCTGGTATTATGTCATGTATTATTTTATTTTATTTAAGTGGCATGCACTCTGGATCATGTATTTTTTTTTTAATTTTTATTTAATTAAAGAGGCATGTGCTTGTGTCTTATAGAATGAAATTTCATATGGTTGAATTGCTTTAGTTATTATGTGTCTAATTGATTATTATCTTGGTAGATGTTGTACTGCTCTTCATGACTTCCACTATTTTTGGTGTTAAAACCATTCTTATCATGACCATCCTCTCTGTGAAATTGGTAGTGATGGCTCTTGGTCTCCATGTCCTTAAGCATAGCTTTGCTGAGATAGCTTTCAATCCTCATCTCACAATAGACTGTCCATTACGATTTTGACTGTCCTCTTCATCTGTATCTAGGCCTTATTCATGACATGACTATCCTTATCTTGAACATTCATGGTCAACACCCCTCCCCTTTATAGCCTGAGATCTGCCTTTCCTTCTGTCATTGACTTGTCATTTTCTTCCATCTTGAATCACAGAGTTTCTTCCATCTTGAATCACTGCCCTCTATGAAAAACATAGTCCACTGTGAAAACCACAATCCACTGTGATTCTCTATAGTAACTTCATTTTCATAGTAACTTCATTTTCATGCATACTATACATCTCTATCTATTTGACCAAGCTCCTTATTCAAATTCGATTTCGAGCTTCTGCAGTTCTGGATGTTTCCTTCATCATATATTTGAATGTCTTGGTTGGTGAACACTGCCTGCAACACTTTTTACAATTTCTAGGGAAACATATAGTGATCTAGGGATAAGATACCCATAGAATATAATAGAAGTTATCAGCATAAGAAGACCAGACCTTGTGGAGTTCTTTGGATCAAAGAAAGCAGTTGTCTTTTTTGGTTCTAGATACTCCCACTTAGTCATTTCAAATCTTATCTTCAAAGAAAAACCAAAAGCAGTGATCAAAGACCTTAAGAGAAGCACTTCTTGGATTCTTCACCGATTTGACTATTGAGATGACTTCATCAGTCAATATTGAAAGCATGGCCTCTTTATAAAAATTGATAGCTACTGCACATGAGTTAATGCCTCACAAACCATAACCCGGTCCTTAAAGTCGAGCCTGTTTAACAATGTAGCAAGATAAGCATCCATATCATCGATGTCATTCAAGTTCTCATATTCTAGATACTCAATTTCAGGATAAGCTACCTCTGGTACTGCATTCATGAGTTTAGTTGTTCCAGGAGATATTTTAGCAGCTGCATGGTCTTGATTCAAATTCTTGGAGCTTTGCATATCAATATTCTCATTTTTGTTCCCTCTTAAAGACTTTCCAATACTTCCTTTACTAGAACTGCCAGTTTTTCTGTCCAACAAAGGTGATGCATTGTGGTCCCGAGGAGCTTTTCCTAACATTTATGCTAACTGTGAAGCAGACTAAAGTCTGAGGAAACAGTAGCAGAGATTGGTTCTTTGCAGACAAACCTGAAGTAAAACCCCTGCCAATGAAGAAGATGTTAAATTGTCACTTTAATTTCCCTCGCTGTCCATCAAACTGGTGCATGGGTGTATAATTGTCCTTGGTTACTATACCACCTTGTGGAAATTTTAAGATCCTGCCCTCATAACCCATGCGTGTTGTAATGGCAGGCTCAATATCTGCCCTGAAGTGAGCCTCCTTCAAACCTTCACAAAGACTTTTAGTCTTCATTATGATTTAATGGCTTTGACAGCGAGCGTTTAGCAAGGGTTTTAACAATCTCTTGAGAAAAAAACAGTTCACCTTTCTAAAACCTAACTAAGACTATTATCTCAAACTTTATGACACCATATTTTCACCATATCATATTGACAAGGTGTCAGCAAAGTAAAAGGAAGTATACATATAAAAATCATTTGTTCATAACCTGCAAATTTTTCTCCTTTCTTGAGAACATTTTCTATTTTTTGTGATGATCCTGAGTTATCAAAGTCTTTTGAAGAATTTCTTGCATGTTCAGAATCTTCCCCAGAAACTCTCGTTCCCACCTTTTGTTGTGATGCATATAGTGAAAACAGGGCTCAATAAAGTAATATTCATATATGCTATAGACCTGATAGCAAACACACTTTTATTTCAATGCCGTCCATGCCCACCCTACCCACATGTCCTGTTACCCTAGTCTTGTTGGAGTATGTTTAGAAAGAGTTGTAAAACCACCAGTTTACATTTTAGGAGGATATTGTGTTTGTAATAAACATAACAATCTTATTCTATATTTATTACAACCTCACATTTGGTTATGCCTGTACTTTCAGATAAAAGAAAGCTTCCCTCTCTCAATTGCACTGTCCTGGAAGGGGTCCACTTCCAATATACAAGATAGTAGTATGCAACACTCTATTGTGTTTCCAAAAGACAACGCAGTGCCAAAAATGAAGTCTGTAATTTCTTGTGTGATGTTTCTATATGCAGATCCCAGCCAAGTTCCGGTACAATAGATATGCTTATATACGGTATGATTTCTTACATATAATAGAATTATGCAACCATTCTCATGCAAGTTTTCGATATTGCGAAAAATTGTGATGACTTTTATAAGTTGGTGAATAATGAATTAGTTTATCATGCTTTTGTAGCACTCCAAAATACTGTTTTCTCTCATGAGTTTGGTTGGTATTTAATAAGTTGTGTAGATGCATTTAATAGGTATAATTTCTTGTGTGATGTTTCTTCGCTTTTCTTGTTACGGTTAAGGTTTCCTGCTGAATTGAGAATTTGCTTATTATTTTTGCATAATTGAAGTCAAAGGTTTGATGGTGTTTTGAGCATTCACTTGTGGTTTTCACTTAGTCATGGATGAACTTGTTTTAAGCATTCACTTTTTACTGAATAGATGTTTTCAGCATTTGAATGCTAAAACTATGAACTAGTCAAAATTGTCAAAGTTCAAGAAAACATACATTTACCAAATTCTACATCTTTTTTGGCAGATTGGTCCTTTGCAGACACAAATCTATTTTGCCATTGCTGTGGCCAAATGGGATCCTGACTTTTATATCAACATTGATGATGATGTCCATGTAAATCTAGGTACAGGTGTTTTGATGAGGGAGCAAACTCGAGACACAGAACAAAACTCACAAAATAGAGAATAATATTTTATTAAAAAATATGGAACTCTTACATGCAGAGGATCTCAAATCCTGGAGCTCTGAGATACATTCAAGCTACAGAAGTTTCAGGAAAAATTACAGAATTACAAAAAATCCCCTTTTCGCAACATGCAAAATCTTTCCCCAAAAAGTACCCAAAAATTATAAATCATCTCATAAATAGCCCATTTTCGGTTTGGAGCCAAAAACAATATTCCAGTTATGAGTTTTGGCGGTTTGGCGCCAAAAATTACAATTTGATATTCAAATCTAGATTCACATTCGAAAATTAGCACATTCCTAAAAGTGTGCCAACTTCCGGTAGCCATAACGTTTAATCCGACTGTCGGATCTTCAATGATAATACCTTTTCACAAAGCTCTTGAGAAAATGATGTTGGAAAAAGTAGGCCTATGGCTAACTATTTTAAGATTTTTGCAAATTTTTTGGCCCATCTGGAACCATTTAGTGCCTCAAACTAGACTCGGAAGGTTTTTCAGGGCAAAAAGCAGAAACTGGAACTTGAATAACTCTCAAACTGTGAATAATCTTGACTTGATTCTTTTGTCAAAGTGCTTATTTTTCCATCTTGAACCTTCCCATAATTTTTTTTCTTCCCGCGCCTTCAAATTCACACCTGCTAAAAATAGCAGTTGAGCAAAAAAAACAGAAAAGCAGTTCTGAAAGTTGGAAACTCTTATTCGATGAAAAGGGTATCCAAAAATGCAAAAAACATCTACAAAAAGAAAACAACAGGAATATAAATGGAAAGCATCTTTTTGGGTGATGCAAGATTGCCCTCACACCACCGGATGCTCCTGCATCATGTTTCATCTTTAATTTGTCAAATAGCTTGCATGGTCAAGAATATGTCAACAGTATGTATTCAGACCATATTAAACCTTTATTGAAAAGTGTCACCTTATAGAGCAAATGATTGAGATATTTTTAGTATAGTGATGTCCTAAAAGAACCTAAATAAAGATAATCAATCTGAAGAAGTATTTCATAACTCTACCTTCTTTGTCTGATTATTAATAATGTTGAAAACTATTTTCATGAATGTTATCTACCACTCTTGCACAATATCGAGCCAACCCAAGAGAGTACATAGGGTGTATGAAATATGGACCAATCCTTGCACAAAGTAAGTAATTTAACACCCTCTATTGATTTCTTCTTTGTAGTACTAATTGATTTTCACTTAAATGTAGTAGAAGTATGGCACCTTCTGCTAGCCTTTTTCAAAAAAAGTTTGTAATTAAAAGATGGTTAATATATAGCAAATTAAAACTATTGCTTCCACTTTTGCATGATCCTATTGCTAAAAGAGGATAACAACTAGTTGGTCATGTTTCCTATGAAGAGGCTTCAATAATAGCTTCAACAATTAATCCTATACCTTGTGGTCTTAGTCTAGTGTCTATTGCAATGGTTCTGTCCACTGCTCTACAATCAACAAAACAGGCATATGGGTTCAATTGAGATTTCTGATGTTTGATCCAAGCCTTTTGAAATAGACTTTACATTATAAGTTTTATGACACTTATAAATAAGTTATCTATTACTGAATGGAATAAAAATATCATTTCCTATCATAAGGCATTTTTGGAGACATTAGGCACCTATAACAGGACTCAAGACTAGATGCTTTCATTTTCTTTTGTGGAGAAAACTGTAACATTTAAGCAACTTGGTTATACATGACTCTACGTACAATGAAAGTTCTAAAGATCTTTGCTTTTTTAAAGAGGTTTTTTTATCATATATGTTGACAACAAGAGCATTTCATATGGTGCACACAGTTCATAGATATTTAAGTTTAATTCAATTCTTTCAATTATTTTGTTACAAGCTATTCAAAATTATAAAGTGAGCTAAATTTTGTTGTTATAAGGGTCATTTTCTATTGGAAAACAAAGTTGACTTGTCAATGATCAAATTCCTAAATTTAGGTTATCACTAGTTTATCATGAACAATTCTTCCTAGAACATAGCAAACAAAACAAATACAAACAAAACTATTCTTAAACATTTTGGTAGGAACTACGATGCTTGCAACTCTTATTTAAAGATAGATTTTAGATGTGCACTTTATTATGAAAAAACCTTGATATTATATTAAGATTATATTTAAGTTGCTATATTTTTCTACAATAAAATCTTGAGTAAAGCTTTAAATTATTTAATTATATAAGATTTTGAGAAAAAAATATTTCTTTAATTATATACATTTTGAATAAAATAAAATATGAATGATTTTGTTTGAAATGTTTTCAATTTTTTATGAATATTGAATATTTTTAATTTTTTATTTGTAATAGTAAATTTCTAATATTTTATTTTTATTTAATATTCTAATTTTAAATACATTAATTCAGAAGAAAATTGTCTATCATTTTTTATAGTTTTATTTTTATTCCTTTATTATAAAAAAATTTACAATAACATCAAATGATATTTAGAAAATAGAAAAAATCAATGTATATTAATTTAGAAATTTACCTTTATATGCAATAGCAAATTTAGAATATTCTTTTATACTTGATTTTCTAAATTTAAGAAACTATACCTGTTTTACTTATTATAAGTTTCTTTTATACCAACTAAGATATTGAATTTTATAATATTATAAATAATATTCTATTCCTTAATTTTTCTAATTCCAATATAAAAAAAAATTATCATATAATTCCAAAACATTAATTTTTTGAAGAAATGGAACTTGGAGTCTAAAATTTTCTCTATATAAAATTTTCCAAATTCTACTAACCATAATAGACATGACTTTGAGAAATGTGTACTAACTGCATTGATGGAATAATACCTTACTCCAACTGTATCATCTAAAATTATAATCCTCACAACAGTATAATATACCTTCAATAATGTTCAATAGACACATTGAACTAATATTGCTTCATTATGCAACACCCCTAAATATTGGATTGCAAAGCGAAACGATCCCTTAATATTAATAAAAGAGATCCTATTAGAGAGAGCAATTGGTTAATATATGACGGAGCTTGATAATTGACACTAAAAGGGGTGAAGGAAAAAATTCCATGTTAATGTGGTGTTGATGAAGGGGGCCCTCAAAACATTAAATAGAGGAAGTTTGCACGGCTTGTTAAGTATAATGGATACCTACCTATATCTAGTAACAAAGTGGTAGAGCAATAAAGTTATTTTCATTATGCCTGATTCCTTTCCTCGCATAGCATGCTGCCTTGTCTAAATACCATGAAATACTGTTTAAATTCACCTGAGAATAAACATTCATACATTGCTCAAGTCTTAATCAATTTGGAATGACTCAAAAATTTAAAATGTAAAAAATTATGAGAATAAGCATTCATACATTGCTCAAGTCTTAATCAATTTGAAATGACTCAAAAATTTAAAATGTAAAAATTATGCCCGACAGTACGTGTCATCTCCAAGGGTTGAATTTGAGTGGGTCTAGATATAGATTATGGTAGTAGTTAGTATCTTCCATATAAAAAAAAATCATCCAACCTTTAGGAATAGTGAGGCCTTTCATTTATATGTCTTGGGTAGATTTCCTTAGAACCCCATTCACAAAAGTTGCAAGTTTTAGAGTTTCGTAGATCACCAGCAACCATTCAAAATTTATGTGAAAGATATGAAACTCGCAGTTCAATAACTGCTCGAATTTGGAGACATACCTCGACAATATCCAATATTTTTATCATTAATAACACTGCTTACAATGCCTAATCTCCATTAATGATGTACTAGGAAAGTACAATTGTGTGACCTATGTTACCAAATGAAAAAGTATTTTATTTCTGAATATCTTACTGAATATATATAATTTGCAAATAGAAAATGTGCAAATGATTGCACACCAACCAGATTCGACCCTTTGAGGATATCATAGTTTTCTAAGGTCGGTTACAATGTAGAAATAGGGCACACATGTGTCAGTAAATATGTGCTCGCGATAAATTTAACCATTTCAATATAGCCCAGAACATCCATTAAATTCGAAATGAACTGAGATGGTAGTTCATAAGGCAACGCCATGGTATGCATATCTAGCCAATCAAATCCTAAAACAATTTGAATGGCGTCCATTACCTGCTTACATTCAAAAGAGAAAGCACTTCTCAAGTTTTGTTCAGTGAACGACGAGTCCACTCGAATTTCATGAACTCTTGGTGGCACCAACACTCTAAAAGGATAATATCCATTGCAAAACCAATAACCAACAAAAGAGATCAAGTGAATAGTGAATATGAAACCAACTGAAGAAGAGTATAAATAATAAGGTGGCCGCCATAACACCAGGAATAAAACCTTCAGCTACCTTCTGCATTCTCAAAGCAGAGATCGATAAATGTTCAGGCATGTCGAGTACTTACAATAAGAGCAAATGCTGCCAAGTGGTAAGCATTGGAAAAGAGCAAATTTAGTGAAGTCCTCCAAACAAAAGAATTTTCCACCAAAAGAGGGACTGAGAGGCTCTTTTCTAATGTCTGACAATGAGAGCAAGCTCTCGTGATCGAACATTGACAAAAGAGGAGAAGCAAAGATCACAATTTCCAAATTTAGCCCAATTTATGGACGACCGCTAGAATGATTTGGAGTTGGCACACATGAACTTGAATTAATGGAGATCCATGGGTGCATAATTCCGTCAAAAATATTCAAAAAATGAGGTAAGCTCATTTTTGAGACACCAACAAAGGACAAATGTCTTAACCAATTTTGGAGGAACCTCAGAAATGTAGTGTGCCAAATTGAAATCAGTATAATCAGGAGTGAGATACAGCTTCACCCTAACCAAAAGCATTTAATATAAATATGTTTGTGTTAATTGAAAGATCACAATTTCCAAATTTAGCCCAATTTATGGACGACTGCCAGAATGATTTGGGTGCAAAAATCCAATGAAAATGTCCAAAAAATGAGGTAAGTTCATTTTTGAGACACCAGGGAAAGGACAAATGCCTTAACCAATTTTGAAGGAACCTCAGAAATGTCATGTGCCAAATTGAACTCAGTATAATCGAGAGTGAGATACAACTTCAGCCTGATCAAAAACATTTGTATTAATACTTTTTATCTATATAAAGTAGTATAAATTAATTTAAAATTATATGTAAATATGTTTGTGTTAATTTTTTATGACATGTAAAACTTTTAATTTTATATAATTTTACATTTAAAATGTATAAATATTGAGTTATATATTCATTAAGTAAAACAACTTTAAGTGTAAAGGATAAAAGTTCATAAAAAAAATTTAATCTTTTTTTCTATTGAATTAAGATGAAAAAGTTATCAAATCACTTCTTTTTAATTTTTTTTCACTTTGTCTTTCTTTAGTTTTAACTTATATATAATAATGTAACAATCAAATTATTTTTGTTTATAGTAGTTTGAACCCACTTTTATTGTAATTAATGTTTTGTAGCTCTTAAAATTAAAAATGATGGTATATTAGATTTAACAAATTAATAATTATTTTGATTAAAAATATAAAATAAGGAATAAATAAATAATTTACATGTTGAATATGTGTCAACAAGAATTTTAGACATGTTCATAAGAGATTAGATGTGTTAATAGTCTTTATTTTATTGTTAATTAGTTCTTGTTAGAGCTATCATGTTAGATTCTAGATTTGCAAGTAATTGTTGAGCTTTATTTCAAGCCATAAATTATTATAACCTTTGAGTTAAATAAATATTAAAGAATTTGTGAGGCTCTTGTTCTATTATACTATCAAAGCAATATTGGGTGTGACTTGATCTTGGGTGTACTTAGAAAGATGGGATCGCCTTGAAAATGATGAGAGCATTGAGAGGTTTGTACTGATGAATTGGCCTCTAGCATGCCAAAATAATAGTTTGCAATGGACAACTTAAAATCATAGACAAAGAAAATAGGCAAATCGGTGAGAGTTCCTAGCTCCAATGCTAAAAATCTCGTGGATCATGTCAACAACATTACTCTCAAATAGCTGATATGTGCGTCAATAAGTGATGAGGTGTTAGGTGTAGCCACCACCACATCCTTTGAATTCCTTCATTCAAATGTTGTTGCAAGAAAAAGGGGAAGCTTGGCGTGAGGGGTTTTATCCATCCTCCTTTTAACTAAATGTGATAGTATTTCCCTATAATAATTTATGTTTGTTTCTTGCGTTTGAGTTTGAAATCATTTATCTCTAGAAGAGACGAATGTTTCTTTATGGCAGTTCATGCATCATGCCACCCAGTACCTACTGAGGTCACAGTTCTAGCATCTCTGCTTTCTGTCCTCTCTATCATTTCTTAGTCAATACTTGGGTTAAACTATTCCAAGTGCAACCAGACCTTAACACTACAATTTGAACTCAAGTTTGTCATATGTAAAAGAAATTTTTTAAGTGTAGATTAATAAATATCTAAAGTATTAACATGTTGAATATGTACCAACCAGAATTGTAGATATGCTAATTATATATAGTTATGAATTAATTCTAATAAAATATTATTTTAAATTTCTGGTTTGTATAAGACGAGAGGAGAGTTTGTTTGAAGATAAAAGCCATGGAATTTCCGCACCCTGAATGGAAATTCGTACCACCCAATACTGATGTCACAGTTTTTGACATCTCTGCTTCCTGTCCTAGATATATATTAAAAATCTTTAAATTGTTATCAATTAAATGTAATAAAATATTATGTTAAATTTCAGGTTTGTACAAAAAGAGAGGAGAGTTTCTTTGAAGATAAAAGCCATGGACTTTCTGCACCCTGAATGGAAATGCATACACCCAATACTGTTGTCAGTTTTTCCCATCTCTGCCTCCAGTCCTCCTCTCTGTCAGTTCTCAGTTTGTTTGAAGATAAAAGCCATGGACTTTCTGCACCCTGAATGGCAATTCATACCACCCAATACCGATGTCACAGTATTGACATCTCTGCTTCCTGTCCATCTGTATATATATTAAAAATCTTTAAATTGTTATCAATTAAATATAATAAAATATTATTCTGAATTTCAGGTTTGTACAAGAAGAGAGGAGAGTTTCTTTGAAGATAAAAGCCCTTCATACCACCCAATACCGAAGTCACAGTTTTGACATCTCTGCTTCCTGTCCTCTCTATCAATTCTCAGTCAATACTCGGGTTAATCTATTCCACGTGCACCAGACCATAACACTGCAATGTCAACTCAACAAATGCTATAAAGACATATTGTAGGAGTTCTGGTTATTTGCACCATCCCTTGAGAATCATACAATGGAAGTGAGTCTGATTCATGAGTTTTTGCTGTGGGGATTTTCATGGGTTTGTCTGTACATTGGTTTTAGCTATCTTTTTAGCAAGAATAGGAAGCTTCCACCTGGGCCATCAGGATGGCCTGTTTTAGGCTGCTTGCCATTGCTGGGCTCAATGCCTCATGTCGCTTTGACAGAGCTGTCAAGGAAATATGGTCCAATAGTCTATCTTAAAATGGGTACCTCTAAAATGGTCGTGGCCAACACCCCTGCTGCTGCAATGGCCTTTTTAAAGACTTTGGATATAAATTTCTCCAACAGGATTAGCAATTTATCGGCTACTTTTTTCTCTTACAACATGCAGGACATGGCGTGGGCTCCCTATGGAGACCGTTGGAAGATGTTCAGAAAGGTATTTCATCACAGCCTTCTAAAATATCTTTTTGTTTTCTTCTCTGTGCTACAACCCATCTTTCATATTTCCACCTTTGTTTTCAATTACCATTATTATTGTGTGGTTCGTCTAGGGGAAGCTTTCCGAGCATTATGTTAATAATTATTGATATCTTATTTTTTGTCCCCTTATTGTTTTTCCTTGGAAGGGGCTGAGGTTGGTGGCAATGGCTATCCATTGCATTTATTAAGTGGGATATTTTACTAATGGGAGATATGTCCGTAATCTTGTCTTTCTTTATGTGCATAGAGGAGTGCTAGCTTTCTTAGCCCTTTATGTTCTTAAGTGGCCGTGAGGTGGCAAGTTTTTATTTCTTAGTCGTTTGGTATTATGGTTTTCAAGCTAAGTTTTTCATGGTGCCTGTCGTTTGTGCATTTGTAATGGGTTTGTGTGGGCAATGGCACTGTGGTTTTGATAACTAGCATGGAAAACAAAAGGATAAAATGCTTCATAGCTCTATTTCTGATAGGAGGCTTATGTATATATTTTCCCATACTTCCTTTGCATCCGTGATAAAGTGACATGGGGCTAGTATCAAGAAATTTGTAGGAAAGTGGTGATAAGAAAGGATTTTGTTACCAAGAAATATGAAATATGAAATATCTATTTGTTTTCTTGTCTGTGCTACAACCCATCTTTCATATACGTGTTTAGGGAAGTTTTTTTAGAGAAGCTTTTTAGAGATGAACTGTGTCAATCTGTTATCCATTAAGTTTTTATTTTAGATTTAGATAGAGACATATCATTGGCTAGATATATGTCTCCTCCCTAGGCTTAGAATTGATGGCCAACCCTGCCTACAACCAAATATTTTGTGATGGTTATCTATTTGTGGTTGTATCTAAATGTTATATCATATCTTATTTGAAAGAAAAATATATAAAATTAAACATATATACAATTATAATTGTTCAAAAATTTTGATGGTATTAGAAAAATCTGTCCTTTCATGTAGTGTGTGTGTATATATATATAATTTTGATGGTATGAGAAAAATCTGCCCTTTCATGTAAGACAGTTTCATAGCCATCAAATTTAGGCTCTACTCCTCAACAAGGAAATTGTTATTAGTTTTTAATTATAGTTTGAACTATTTTAAATTTATTTTAATGAAGAAAGTAAATTATAATCTTTAGATAGATGATTATTCACCCTTCTACTTTGATGAAATCTATAATACTAATTAGACTTGGGGTTCTTTGGTTTCGAAAGATTGTCAGGGAGTTTCATAAATCACCACCATAATCCTTGCATCTGAGACCGTGATTTGATCTTGTTCTCAAATAAGCCACAAAATCCAAAACACATCCCGAAATGCTCGTCAGTCGTTTCTAAGCCTGCTGCTATCATTACACCCTCTACATGCTCTTTCCTTCTTGGTTATGTGGACTATATAGTGTGGCTTTCAATGCCCAATATGAAAAAACAACATTGTTCTAAAAAATGAGATGAATTATGAAATGGTTAAAATTACTTAGCAGTGGCCACTAGTGACATAGTATGATGGATAAGTTGTTGTGGTGTTGTTCTTGCCACTAAGGTTCAAACTTCATTGGGATGCAATTGTTGAATGTTTAAATTGAGGATGAGGTTCCCGTTTGTGATCTCACCAATTCATAGCTCTTGTGGAAAGCGTTTATCCATTAATTTTTAGTAATGAGTTGGTATAAATTTCTATTTATAATGTTAGATTTGTTTTTGAAAGAAATTGACCTTTAAACTCTTTTTTAATCAGCTATGCAACATTCACATGTTGGGTGGTAAGGCATTAGATGACTGGCAGCCAGTAAGAGAAGTTGAGACAGGTCGCATGCTTAAATCCATTTTTGTTCAGAGTTGCAATAACCAAACAGTAAATGTGCTAGACCTACTCAGCATCAGTGCAGCCAATGTTTTCGGTCAAATGATTTTAAGCAAGCGAGTTTTTGAGGATCAAGGGGATGAGGCCAATCAGTTCAAGGATGATGTGGTGGAGCTCGTGGCTACAGCAGGAAAATTTAATATAGGTGATTTTATACCTTCTATTGCATGGATGGATTTGCATAGGATACAAGGGAGTATGAAGAAGATAGCAAAATGGTTCGATGATACATTAAATAAGATGATTGCAGAACACCAGGCCACTGCTAACAAACGAGCAACTCCAGATTTCTTGGATGTACTTATGTCTAAACAGAATAATTTTGATGGTGAGGAAGAGAAGTTGTCTAATGATAATATCAAGGGTCTTCTTCTGGTAAAATAAATACTTTTGATGCAATGCATTAGAAATATTATATCTTTTTATTTATTTAAATAAAGATGAAACATGAAGTATAGAGTTTCAAGCCTAGACAATTATTTATTTATGTAGAAAATATTGAATTATTAAGAATATTAGTGTGATCAACTATCATTCAAGTTTCTTTCAAATAAGACTAACAATATTTTATGTTCATTTGATTTGTCAAACATTAATTATAGCATGAACATTTTGGATATATTGATAATTTGCTCTACTATTGTGTGAAATGTTTGTTTTAATATATTAATCTTTTAGGAAATGATAATACAAAATAAATTAATGTGGAGGCTAATATTAAATATTCAAATAGAAGAGTAACTAATATTATCATTTATATTTCTAATGCTTATAAAAAAATAATTGACCATTTAAAAAAAGTCTATTAGTTAATTTCAAACTATGCAAATGAGTGAACAAGAAATAAAAAGTTTAAACTATAGACATAAAATTATAAGGTTTTATGATTTTATAAATTAAAGCTAAAGATTATAATTGGGGGACCTCATCTTAGATTAAGGTAACTTGCCACTATACTATATAAACTTGTGTCTTTCTATAATCATTTTATATTAGTTTAAGATATACTACTGTGCACTAGTAGATAGTAGGATTGGAATATTGTGGATTATTCTTCATATTATTTTGAAGTGAAAAAATTAAACTATAATTGATTTTGTTTTATGTGTTTTGCAGGATTTGTTTACTGGAGGAACTGACACATCAAGTAGTGTGATAGAATGGGCACTTTCTGAGCTTATCCTAAATCCCAAACTTCTAAAACGTGCCCAGGCTGAAATGGATGAATTTATTGGTAAAGATAGGTGCCTCCAAGTATCAGACATTCCAAAGCTTCCCTACTTATTGGCCATTTGCAAGGAAGCATTCCGTAAACACCCTCCCACTCCTCTTAGCCTTCCACGAGTTTCTACAAAGGCTTATCAAGTTGGTGGCTACTACATACCTAAGGGAACATGCTTGTCAGTCAATATCTGGGGTATTGGAAGGGACCCAGAAATATGGGACAATCCCTTAGAATTTGATCCTAATAGGTTTGTTGGTTCCAAAATTGATCCATCTGGTGGTGACTTCCAACTCATACCCTTTGGTGCAAGAAGGCGTATGTGTACTGGCGCTAGGATGGGAATTGGTATGGTACAATACAATTTAGGGTCATTGATCCATGCCTTTGATTGGGAGTTGCCACCAGGGAAGAATAGCTTAAGCATGGAGGAATCTTTTGGGTTAACACTCCCAATGAAAGAGCCTCTTATGGCTAGGGCTACCCCTCGACTAGCCCTCCACCTATATTAACTAGCACTTGCACTAGGAGGGGTGTAAGGGGTATGCCAATAGAGAAGTATACGTATGCATACATGATAATTTCTTTGTAGTTTTGATATAAGTTTGTAATAGAAGTTTGAAATTCATATAGAAGATATTTTATTTATAAATGTTTGAAACAAATATAATTTTCTTTTGAATTATAATTTTTGGTATAGCAATTTGAAAGAATGATTCTTAGTAGTATAAATAAAATTTGAAATATACCTTATCTTTCACATTTATTTTTCTTAATTACATTTATTTATAATTGAAATTCAACATTGAAAATAAAACAAAAAAACTCATATTATAACTGTAAACATTAAAACTTAAAAATAACTAACATATCCCAATATTTAAAAATACAATGAAATAATTATGAAATAAGATTAAATAATTAGCATATTTTGAAAAAGTTAAATAATTAAATAAATGATAATAAACACATTAAATTAAAAAATATTGTCTCCCTCTACAGATTCGACTGGGTTTAAATTACAATGCATCTTACAAGTTTAAAATTGGGGCAAATAATTCGGGATTAATCTCCTCTAAGATTATTTCATATATTCAAATTCCAATTAATACTAATGTCTGTAAGTAACCAAGAATGAGAAAATACATGAAAATAGAACAAGAGAACAAGTAAAATAATTTTGTTACCCCTCAAAAATATAGCCCTTGATGAACGAAAACTCAGAAAGGGCCTTCTTCCATTCCTCAATACATGAGTCTCAAACCTTCCAATGTGCTTCTGAAATGTTTGAGCATACACAACCTCTCCATTCTTCATTCAAAGCTCACAAGTTTGAATTCCACAAAACATAGGAATGATGGGAGCCCCTGTTTTGAGGATGAGGTGGAGCTCCTTCAAGCACCAAACCGACTGTACATAAGTGGGCAAAAATATGATAGTATGAACAAAGGCTGAGTGAATGGCTTCTTCTATTGCTTGAGGCACGTTTTCCCCAGCTTGGATTGAGTTCTTGTTGAAAAAAACCTTGAATCCTTTGTTTTCAAGAGATTATGAAAGATGAAACACACCAATCTTGGTGAGAATCCCTAAAGAATGAACAAAAGATTGATTGATGGTGAAGCAATGCTTCATATATAGTTTTGGAGCGAAGCCATGAGTGATGCACAGAGAATATAACATCTGCTCTTTGGTGGTTGAGATATCCAGTATTAGTGCATAGAGGAAATAGTGGGCAATGAAGGACATAGATAAGTTCAAATCAAATCACAAGCGGTGGAGAAATTCAATTGTAGGCGATGGAGAAATCTGATTGCAGGTGGTGGAGTAAATGCAAATTTGATAGAAGATTGGAAGTCACCTAAAATATTTAAAACTCACCTCACTTGGCGGATTCAACTTCGCATTACATTGAAATCATTGCCGGTTTTGTGGGAAATTTTTCTTAGTTTGCGGACATGAGACAAGTTTGGGGCACAAAGCTCCTACAATATATAGTCTATCGGCTAATTAATCATTAGTTTTAATAACATATGTTTTTAAAGATAGTACAAATTTGTAAAAAATAAAATTTTAATTGTCTATTATGAAAATAATAATAATAATTATAAGACTTTTAACTTTCTACTAATATAATGAAAATTATAATAAATATCTATATAAAATTAAATAACAATAAAAAATAAAAATAAAAATAATTTTTTTATTTTATAAATTAAACAAATAATTCAGTTCATTCTTTAATCATAGAAGATGACATTAATTAGCATTTGTATTCAAAGGAGGTTCAAGAATTACGTTGGATAGAAAATTATATGCGTGATAATATGTTAGAGAATATGAGTGTGTGTATGGGTGCATATGAATGCAATTGCAAGTTCTAGTTGCATGTGGTTGGATTAAATAATTAATAATAAATGATAGACAATGGAATAAAATAAATTTAGACAAATCTAGACTTTTAAACTGGTATTATCTGATTTTGAAATATTTGCATGCAAATTTAAAACATAAAACAATGTAAATGAAAAAAGAAAGTTGCCATCAAATTGACAAAAAACCATTGCTAATAGAAATAGAATGTTCTCATCTAGTTGGAAAATCAATATTTATCTAGTTTTTAAGATTTTGGAAACTTTTGCTTTTACCATTAAATGATGAAACTTGTTAAACCTTGTCACCTTTGTCACAAATCATTGAATGGCGTTAGGAAAAGTCACCGCCGTTGCCAAGAAAATTCACCACCAACAATTCACCATGGGAAAATTCACCACCATGACAAATTCACTTCAAGGAAAATTCATCACCAGCAATTCACGCCATCTCAATACAATAAGCTCATTGCCCGGAAGAAAGAAGGGTTCACTGCCAGATTATAGAAAAAAAGAAAGAAGAATGTTACAGTGAGAAATCCATCTCAATGCAACAAAAAAATCCTCCACATAATCACCAACACATTTGTAGTCCTTCTGAAGATTGTAGACACCTTCTACACACTACTTCCAGTAGTCTAACTCATTAAAGTTTGCACTACACTTCACTAATTTGTACTTCACACCTCTAAAATTCACATCACACACACTTCATGCTCAACTCAAAAGATGACTCATGGACACCAAACATCACTTCAGCACAATCTGAAATATTCCACAAACACCCTGAAATCCAACAGATTCCTTTGCAACAACTTTAACCTAAAGAACAAACTCATCGTGTTCACCGAGATAAACTTCCACACACTGTAACTCAAGAAATCAGCTTCCAAAGCACCAAACCACAAACAAATTTTACTAAAGATAAATATGGACCTAATCAACACACTTCCAGAACTGTAAGACCATAAACCAAACTATGTCTAGAAATGAGGAGCAAAACCATTTCTCTCAGATACTATGCAACATATAGTTCACACACTGGTGAACATAACTTTCTCAGCACAACAATCCAAACCAAGAAATTCTAGATATAGAAACTTTGAGCACCTTTGACCAATATATTCGAACCATACAAACTGTAGATATTCAACATAGAATAAATGTGGAGAAAAATTAGAACACCTCTACAACACATTGTTTCATCTTTTATTTAAATTTTCTAAAAATCACTTGGAAACCAAGTACCAAAGACACATACACATCTTTAGCACTTCCTCATCATCACTAAACCAACTACAACTCAACTATACATCCATAGAATCTTATCAAAGCAATACTAGAGGTTGACACCAGTAACACTTACAAATGACAACATAATGAAACTAATCAAAGCATCACTAGTTGATATTAATGACAACAAAAACACAAACTTGTTGACATCAATGACAACACCAAATAATCATACTTGCAAAAATCTCCCCTTTGTCATTGAGGACAACACATTATGTGAAAAACCATCAACAACAACAAACAACTCTGATTACCAACCTAATGTTCCATACCAACTCTTTCTCTTTCTCTTCCCCAACTACATTATTCTCTCCCCCTTTCTCAAATAATCCTTTTTCACATTGCTTTCTCTCACCCTTTAACATCAATGGAAAAGGGAAATACATTTGCATCTCTTTCTCCCTTTGACATTAAACATACATACTCTCTTTACCACTCTCCATACTCCCCCTTTGGAGCACACAACAAACTGCATCAACCATCAACCACTACACATATCCTTTGACACATCTAACAAAGGAAAACACCAACCTACATCAATACTTACTCCCCTTGATTGTAATAACCAACAAATCCACTACCTACTCCCCCTAAGAGGTAGCCTCCAACATCAATCCAAAACAAAGAATGAAACTTGAAATCCATTAAATTGATGCATATCCTTATGCATCTAGTTAAAATAAGGACGGATAATAACCCCTAACTTCTCTCGAAGATACTCAAATTATCCTTAGGAAGATCCTTAGTGAATATATCAACAACATAAATCTTTATAGGAACATACTCAAGCTTCACTTCATTCTCTACAACATTTTCCCTCAAAAAGTGATACCAGATTGAGATATGCTCTATCCTTGAAAGCATCACCAATTTTTTTGAAATTTAAATAGCACTTTTATTATCACAGAAGATAGAAATTGGTTCATCATATACCACCCTAATTTCCTTTAAGGTTTACCTCATCCACAACACCCGTGTACAACAAGATGCTACTCCAATGTATTCTACCTCTATAGTAGAAAAAGAAATTGATTCTTGTTTCTTGCTTAGCCAAGACACCAATCTGTATCTAAGAAAGAATGTGCCACCACTTGTACTTTTCCTATCATCCACACAACTTTCCCAATCAACATATGTATAAGCACTCAGAGAGAAATCAATATCCTTTGGATACCATAAACCATACTCTAGAGTGCCCTTCAAGTATCTTAATAACCTCTTCATTGTTGTAATGTGTGACTCTTTGGGATCCTTTTGAAATTTAGCCATAAGATAAAATGCATGCATGATATCCAGTCTAGTAGTAGTAAGATATAGTAGTCCTCTAATCATTGATCTATACTTGCTCTGATCAGCCTTAGGAGATTCCTCATTCTTACTTAGCTTTCAACCAGTAACCATAGCCTGAGTACATACCAATTTAGAATCTTCCATTCAAAAATTCTTCAACATTTACTTGAAATACTTTGATTGTGAAATGAATATACCTTTTTTCTGTTTGATTGATTTGTAGTCCAAGAAAGAAAGTCATCTCCCCAAACATAGACATCTCAAACTCTTTCTACATCTCTTCTGCAAATTTCTTGCACATGGGTAAAAGCAAGAAGTTGGGTCCACGAAGAGGGGAAGTTTTGACTAAAAAATATCTCATGAAAATGTGTACGAGTTATTAAAAAATGCATAGGTGTTATGCTTTGAGTACCTGAGCCTAAAAAACTATGTATGCAATAAAAAATGTGTACACGTTATAACATGTACGTGTTATATAATGTGTAAGTGTTTTATAACACGTATGAGTCATTTATTTAAAAAATTAAATACCTTCTAGAAACACATATGCATTTTAAAATGTGTACACATTTTGTAACACAAAACACATACATGTTTTAAAATGCGTACACGTTTTTAAAGATTAATTATTTTTTTAAATGATCAAGCAAATGAATAACACATATGTGTTTTGTAATGCGTACGTGTTGTACACATTTTTAAAAATGCGTACACGTTTTTAAAATTTAGAATCCCCAACCCACATGTTGCCTCGGTTTTAGGCTTGAGAAAGGCTTGGAAACCCAACCCTTAGCCTTTGACCTGCAACTAAAAAACTAAGGGAGGTTCAAGAGAAATGTCCAACTTTGGAAATATGGCTAATGGATTTATTTTTTGAATCAATCTATGAAATTAAAAACCATTAGAGAATGCGATGTCTAGTTTCCAAATATATAATATTTTAAAGATTGAATTATATTTGTTATTTTTTAATTAATTTCTAAGAAAACTAGTCCATAAACTTGAAATATCAGACTTTTTTATTTTTTAATTATTATTTTTGGTTAACTTTATTGTAAAAAAATTATACGACATCAATCTTCAGACAATTCTCTACAAAATTAAAAAAAATATTTAAAAAATGTTTAATTTAGGTCCAATTATGCTGTTTGAACATGTTGATTTTTAAAAACAACAATTAAGGCCAATAAATATTTAGTAAAAAAAATATTAAAAAAAAAATTAGAAAAAATATCCTCATCAATCTTCATGTTGTTAGCTATCTTTCCCCAAAATGAATTAACAAAATACTTTTATTTGGGTCAAAAAGTGGTGTCCATACAAATGCATGGTATGGTAAAAGAAATGACTTTTAAAAAGTGGCTTTTATACATCCCTATCAAAATTCAATTTCTATCATCTAGGTATTTGAATAACTTACATATTTGGAAACTAGATTCAAAATTATATATTTCATATTGCTAACTTTTTTTAAGATTCATTGTGTAAGTACCTCAAATTTTTAGTCCAAGTGTGACAAATTCTGAAAAACAGCAAAAACACTTCCACTTTTTGAGCTTTTTATGGACCCAACTTCTTGCATCAGCCCACATAGCTTCATTTCCTCCAAAGATTCTATCATCAACATACCCAACCATAATCAAGATTTTATCTTTTTCAACTTAAAATAGAGATTACTATCTATGGTCCTTTATTGAATCCTTTCTATATCAAGTACCTATCCAACCTTGCATGCCCAGCTTTGGGAGCTTGCTTCAATCTAGATAATGCTTTCTTCAATCTGCAAAGCATATCTGATTTGTCTAATAACTGAAATCCTTCTGGTTCTTCAATGTATATTCATTCTTCTAATTCACCATTCAAGAAAGAATACTTCACATCCATCTGATATACCTTGAAATCTTTGTGTGCTGCAAAATCCATAAACATCTTAATAGCTTCCATTCTTTTCGTTGGATCAAATGTTTCCACAAAATATATTCTTTCTACTTGTGAGTAGCCATTACACACAAGCCTTGCCTTTTTTCTTACCACTTCTCCATTCTCATTTAGTTTGTTCTAGAATACCCACTTAGTTCCAACCCACTTGGTTCCAATTACATTCTTATTTTCTAGTCTTGGGACAAGTTTCCAAGTCTGATTCTTCTCAATTTGCATTAGTTCTTCTTCCATAACCTTAATCCAATATTCTTCCTTGCATGCTTCAATCACTATTTAAGGTTCAACTTTAGAAATTAAAAATAGGTTTACCTGTTCTTCAGTCATAGAAGCTTTTCTTCTTGTCAACACACCCTTGCTTTTGTCACCAATGATCTGATCTTTAGAATGATTCTTTTGCACATACTTAGGAGTCTTAGGGATCCTTTCTAGAGCTTCTTCCTCTTCAATGTGAATTTCTCTTTCCTTACCTTCATCTTTGTCATTTTCTCTACAAGGGGACACATCTAATTCATATCCATCTTTCACCATAGAATTATTCTATAATTCTTCATTCACTTTGACACTTGCACTCTCAAAAATCTTCTTTAGCCTCTTGTTGTAGCATCAATATGCTTTGCTTCTTGTAGAATATCCAAGGAAGATACCTTCATCAGATATTGTATCAAACTTTCCTAAGTTCTCTTCATCTCTTCTAATATAACATTTTCATTTGAACACTTTGAAGTATTTGACAGTAGGAATCCTTCCATACCACAAATCATAAGGAGGCTTTGCACTATTTATTCTTCCTTGAATTTTGCTAAGTATTTAAACATCGGTATGAATTGCTTCTCTCTAGTAGACTTCCAATAGGTTTGTCTCTTTCATCATTGTTCTTGTAGCTTCAACAGTCTTATTTTTTCTTTCAACTAATCCATTTTGCTAAGGAGTCCTAAGGGCAGATAAATGCCTCTTTTCCCATGATTGTCACAAAAACTGTTAAAATCAGTATAGGTGAACTCTCCACCTCTATTAGATCTCAAATATTTGATTTTCATATCCATTTCATTCTCAACCATACTTTGAATGCTTTAAACTTATCTAGAGCTTCAGATTTTTTTTTTGAGAAAAGTAACCCATGTCATTCTAGAATAATTATCAATCAATAGCATGAAATTCCTATCACCTTGAAAACTTCTTACTATAGTACGACCACAAAGGTTTGTATGCATAAGCTCCAATAGTCTAGTTGTATCTTATTCTTTGACTTTTAAATTTCTTCTTTCTTGCTTCCCAATCTAAAATTCCTTGCAGATTTGACATTAATGGTCTTTGTAATCTTTGGCAGATATCTCATAGCTTGAATTGAATTGATCCTTTTATGCCATCTCCAAATTTCATTAATTTCATCCTTTTATGCCATATCCAAATTTCATTAATTTGAGTCATAAAGAAATTACTATCATCACCTTTAAGTTGATAATTTTTTTCATCTTTCCTTCTTCCAACAACAACCAAAGTTCCAGAACCTTTTCTGATCTCACATCCATCATCCTAAAACATAAGATTATATCCTTTGCTACACATTTTTCCAACACTCAAGAGGTTATGTTTTAGACCTTTAACATAAAGAACATTCTGTATTATTATTTCCATCAAAACTAATTGAAACTTTTCCACATATCTTAGTAGATGTATCATCACCAAACTTAACTAGACCTCCATATTTCTCAAGTTTAACAAGCTTAATTTTGTGACCAGGTCATATGATTTGAGCATCCACTATCAATAATCTAGTAGTTCTTCTCCTCTCTAGCATGAAAATTAGTCACCATAGTTCCTTTATTGTTATTACCTGCTTCCGGAGCACTTTCCTTCACACATCTCTCAAAGTTAGTAGAATTAATTCCATCTTTAATAGCCATGAACAAGCATTTTCTATCCTCATTATCTGCATAATAAGGTATTATACATTATATACCTTCTAAAAATTTCACCCTAGATCTAAGTTTTGCATTGTTTGCTTAGGGTTTTGTTTTGCATAATAAAGACATATAAAAATTCAAAAAAGTTAATATCATATTGCATTAGGGTTTATTTCAATCATTTAGGTCAAATCTACTTAGAAAATTATATTCATAATTTCCGTTTGTTGTTCAAGCATTGTTACACATTTACATGTGAGTCACATTATCTTAAATTGACCAAATTCTAAAAAAATACTCAATTGCATAACTATTTTTACACATAAACAAAACTCTTAGATAGACTAATAAAGATTCAAACTTTCAATTTTCAAATACCTTATCAAGGATATAGATGCCCTTGGGCGCCTCTATCTTGCTATACTAATGTTGCACAATTGTCTGTCTCTGTGTCCTTAGTTTGTATCTACTTGTAGATCTTTGATTTCAAATTATTAATTACATTCATTTAGGAATCTTTCATATAGTTCAAAAAAGTGAAAAATTTTGCACTTTTTTGTTTCAAAATTGCATCAAAATCATCATCTTTAGATTTAGGCATCTTACAATCAGTCATTTTTTTTGTATTTTAGATTAGAAAATTGCATTCAAAATTATCATTTATTGTTCACACATTGTTACACATGTGCATTGGCATAAATTGAGTAAATTCTAGAAAAATATTCATTTTCAGACTTGTTTGCAACCAAATCTAGAAACCTTGAACAATATCATACACAATCAAACTTTTAAATTCCTAACACCTTGTCTAGGACATAGGTTCCCCTAGACGGCTCTATCCTGCTACTATTGGAAAAAACAAACTTTGCTAATATTTCTCTTTTTGTGTTTTCTATCTGCTTCTACTATTTGAATTTAGTTTCTTCTTGTTTTGTTATGGTTATTTGACTATTTAGTGTTCATCTTGAGTGCACATAGTATTTTGAAACTCAAATGAGCTTCACGACTTGATATCCTATTATCAATGCTTCAATGAGATGTAGTTGTAGACTTATGGCATCCCACATTGTTGTTACATCCATTGTGGATCTTGAGTCTTCCAACCCTTTCATGCAAAGTGTTGTCAATACTCAACCCATTTTGGACTATATCCCTAATGTCAACCTTATAATCAACCATTTTTATGAATGTTGAGATTGTTGTTGCCCATGTTCCTAAAGACAAACTGAAATAATCGGATAAATATTTAGGACTTCAAGAATATGTGAGTACTAAATATCTAGTTGGCATATTGGTCCCTATAATAGATAACATGATAAAATTGATTAGTGATGCTCAAGGATTAGAGATTTTGCATAGCCTAGTCCATATATTTGATGCTAATGTACCTATAATGGCTAGTTGCACTCAATATTTGAGATTCACCCAAAGTCAAGGAGGAAATCAATTCTCCCTACCTGCAACTATAGCCTCTATCCCCACATACACAGACCCAACTGTTGCTTTAACGATACAACAAAGCATTGGCATAACTCCAACCTTAGGCCTTTCCACTAGAATCACATGGTTTTGGGTCAATAGCTTGATTTCTGGTAAGTCATCCTTTAGTCTTGTTTGTGCTAAGGTTAAAAGGGTTGTGATTTTTGGGGTGAATGTTTAAATTTGGATTTAAGTCTCTTTATATATGTGGGTCCTTTCTTTTATGTTCTTATCAACAAGATATATACATAAAATGTATATATATGTATACATGTACATGTCAGCAATAAACTCATACACATGAGTAAATACGCACATGGGTATATGTAGAGAGATATATCTATGCATGATCATGAACAGATTACCCATATGTATGGGAATATTGAAAGGAAAAAATGACATATATATATACACTTCATGTGTTGGAAAATGTGCCTCAAATTATTGGATTGATATTCTATTTACAGTTTTGTGCATTTATTCCTTCATTGGCCTGACTGTTCATCTTTGGTGGGACCTTATTCATAGTCCCTTTGATGAGCCAACACCATGTTTACCAAGCATGCCCACCATCTCTCTGGGCTATGGGGGGACCTAGCCTATACTACATGGGGGAGTAGGGAAGGTCAAAAGTCAACATCCCCTACTAGCCCACTATGTCTTGGTGGGACCTGGTCAATAACTTGCGAGGGTGTGGGGATTGGTTTGCTAGTGATGACTTGGATGTCACGATGGTAGTGGGGACCACAATGATAAGTAAAGCACTGATATGACACTATATCTTGATCAACGATTGTGATTACAATGATCTAATGATGCTCGCTCGCCCATGCCTCTTGTGGTGGGTCTCGAGTGACTCTTGTGGGATAGTGGGGATTGGATAAGTGATGCACGTTTTGTGACTAGGTGACTTAACAGGTTATGCGGTTATCAAAATGTTTTTTTGATGGGGTTGTAAGACAATTGAAACTATATCGAGACCATTTTTCTGTAGCAATTGAAACAATTGGTTTCTTGGATGCCCTAGAATGTAGTTCTAATAAATAGAATTCAACATTGGTATGTGAATGTCATAGTGTGTTGTACGAACAAAGAGAATAGTGAAAAGATATGAGATTGTTCGATAGAAGAGCGAGGTTGATTAGGGAAATGTAATGTTGTTGAAATTAATACTATGAATTAGCATTTGAAAGTGCTAGTCTATAACTTTGTATGTAAAGATCATTTATTGTAATACAAAGTGACTTTTCTTGGTGTGTGGGTTTTTCTCTCGTAAGGGTTTTCCCATGTAAAATTGATGTTCAATTCTATGTGATGTTTAATTGTCTATTTTGGTATAAATGTGCATCTTGAATGTTCTATAATTGAATTTTGAATGAATTGTCTGCATTTTCTCTTCTTAGAATTGGCATTAGGAAGGTGTTTCCACACTTATCTTTCCTTACAAGTGGTATCAAAGCCTAGCCAGATGAGTTATCCTTGTGGGTGAGATGAGTTTTTTGTCTAATTTTGTTTGGTGGGAGTCTTGCAAAGAAAAATGGTTGCCTGTATATTGTAGATTTGTTGGCGAGCACATCAACAAGAATAGAAATTGAGAAATTCAATGGTGGTAATTTTGAGTTGTGGAAACTAAAAATGGAAGACTTGCTTGTGGATAGGGAAATTTTGATTGATGTTTTGAGATCAAAATCATTAGGCATGAAACAAGAAGATTGGGATTGTAGTGTCAAAAAATGTCATTTGTGACATTTTCACACTTGTTTGGGCCCTCCTTATTAAATCAAGCTTAATGATGCCTTGATTTAGTGTTGTAATGTGTTTAACATATTCACATTAGGTCTTGTGGCCTAGATTTAGTGATCTGGAACTTAGACACCACCTTGGGCATATGAGTCCCACCTAGCTTTTTGGGCCCCAGTCTAGATTTTACATCATTCTAAGCAATTTTGAAAATATGTCCCATAATTAATGCCTAATGGGACTCATACACCACTTCTAGCGTATGAGTCCCGTGTGGCCCAAAATTAAATTTTAAATTCTCAACAAGATTTTATCCTCCCAGATCTAATGTCAACTTGTAGTGTTGTACTTTCGGGAAATTTGGCATAAACAAGTATAAATACAAGGTTATTTCACTTATTTTTCACCTAGCAACTTGAGTATTCATGCATTATAGAAAATTGGAGTTCAAAAGAGCATTCAAGTGTTTACAAGAACATTCAAGAGCTTATTATCAAGTGTTTTAGAGAAATATTCAAGCATCATATTTGTTTTTGAGCTAAAAATTGTGATGTAGGATTTCTTGATTCAAGCTAGAATTCAAGTCAAGATCTACATCCATTGGAGCCATTTCATACATGTTTACAACACTTTATTACTAGGTTTGGTGAGTTGTAACATTGCATGTTGTTCATTCATCATTCCTTCATTTCATTTCATTACAAGGTTTGACTACCAAAATGGGTTTTGACCAAGGCAAACCTCTTTCCACAAACAATTTTATTTTCCCTCTCTTTACTGTGTGATTTGTAGATCTAGTTCGAAGACATATTGAAGAGAGATTTTGGAGAAAGTTGTCAAAGTGTTCAAAGTTTTCAAAATTGTCACCTTGCATTGGAGAAAATTCAAAGGCATCTACAAGTTGCAAATTAGAGTTTCAAATCCAAAAATTAGGTGGAAAGGATAAAGAAGACATTGAAGAGAAGAATCAAGTTTTTAATTTCTAGAAAACCCTAACTGGAATGATACACCACTTCTGGCATATGAGTCCTAGTGTAAGGAAATTTATAGATTTATGGAGTTCCATACATCTCTTTGCTAGATTTTTGTTCCTGCTTGAAAAACCCTAATCTAGGACTAAATTGTTAGAATTGTGAAACAAGCACAAAAGAACAAGCCACAAGATCAAACAACAAACAAATACACCTTCCACACAAGAGATCTACAAATAATATATGCAATATTCATCAACAAGAATAAGCTACAGATAGACAATTTCAAGAAGATATGAACGCTCCAGATAATATCCTAGAGATGTTTACAAAGGGGGTTGAATGCTTATAAGAGAAAATCCCTAAATGAGAAAGGGATCAGATCATGAAAAGTGTCAACATCACATGAGATGAGACATAATGATATAATATTAACTCAAATAATAAAACATTCCTAGGTTTCAATAAAGTGTGTGAAAAGAAATTTGACTAATAATGAATTAAAGATTTATTAATTATTAGCTAATGGGTATGTGTAGGATCATGGTGGGCCAAAAAGTGGCAATGAGGAAAAAAACACATCTTTGACTGACCAAAAAACATGAAAAGAACATGTTGACTTTTTTTAGGCTTGGGTGTCACCATACCAAACACCAAACCTGTAGTACCCCTCCATTTAAATGCTTATGTTTTCTATTAGCATGCTTTTGCATATGTTAGACTTTGGTACTTTGGTTTGGATATTTTGATCACTGACTCTTGAGCGACAGTGGATTCGTTTTGTGATATGATGATACAATGTATGGTGATAATTAATTTCTGACATGCTTTGTTATAGTGTAGATGTTTCCTTCAAATTTTTTTGCTATATATATGTTTATGATGGACTAACTGTTATTTAATTTGTCAGTCTGATGTGACGTGTATTGGTGTGGAGAACGGAGTTGCATCACTCTCTTGCGAGTGCCTTGTGATTTTCGTGATTTTCTCTACACGGTGTGTTTGTACAATGGATTATATATATGCATGTTATTTGTTTGGTTGCAGGATTGCAAGTACATGACACCGAATCCACCTGGTTACTCAGGTCTGAGCGTGTCAAGACTCAACGGAAATGTTGATTGGGAGGTAGTAACATGGTTTATCCTAGTCTAGTTTTAAACCCAGTCACAGTACATTGTCAGTTTTAGTTTGGAGTCTTTGGTGGTCTTGTTTGTCCCTGGTTGGATCAATTACTTTGAAAAGAAAATTTTGTCAATTTTATGATAGTTTGTTAATCCTTAATTTACTGTTGATCTAAATTAATTTTAAATGTTAAAAATAAGTTTTACATTTTATTTAATTAATTAATTAGTTTGTTTGGTTAAGTAATTTGATCATTGCGATTAAATTATTTAATTAAATGGATTAATTAATTAAATTAAAGTTACCTTTATTATGTGAATAGATTTAAATTTTAAATTGGTTGATATGTGGAAATGGTATTTTAGTTGATAAATAAATTAAATAAAGAAAAGGGAAATTCGTATTTTGAAAATTGAAAATTTAAATTCTTTTAAAAGGCATTCAATTTTTGATAAGGAAGAAATGAATGATTGTCGTGAGGTTGTTGAAAGATATTTGTTTCTTCTCGACATGTGTGCTAGTGTAATTAATTGCCTTTTTGGTTGAGGATTTTCTCGGATGTTATCTAGGATTTGGGGAAAAATAGAGGATTACCTTTTCTTCACAGGAAATGAAAGATTAGTGCTCTGTTAAAAAAATTGTTTTTTTCTTCGTGTATTGTTGGATGTTTCTAGAAGTTCTCTGGTTGAGATTTTGGCATATTTAAGATTTTGTGTTCGGGAAGGGCTTTGGATGCTACAGGCAAAGCTATTCTTCACCAGACAAGTTTCTGAGGCTACAGGAAAACAGGTATTTCCCTTGTGTTTTTAATTTGTTTGCTTTTGAAAGGAATATCTGTGAAAAGAAATTCTACTTTGTTAAAATCCTTGTTCTTCTCGGGAAAAATTGTTTACTGTATTCTTTCTGTAAGATTTGTTGATTTCTGTATAAATTTCAAGAAATCATGGATATGTAGAGAAAATAGTGAAAATGAAAAAGACTCAAAAGAAAACTTTTGTAGCTTTCTCTCTGTTAAAAAAATTTTAGTAAATAATTGTGAGGGAAATCATTTGTTGAAAAATGAAATAGAAACCTCTGGGGATAAATTAGAATTTGATTGAAAATTCTTGTGCATATTTTCCATTAAAACCATGTTGAAATTTTACAATTTCCCCATAAGAAAACCCTGTAGAATTTTCCTATTTCCCCATTAGAAAACCCTGTGAATTTGTATATATATATACATATATATATATTTATATTTATATACATATATTATATACATATATATTATATCATATATAAATTGGATTGTGAGGAATCCTTTTTGAAAATACCGTACAAATGGATTTGGATTTGAGAAATTTATTTTAAAAAAAAATGAAATTAATTATCGCCGTTCATTTTTCTATTTTGTATAAATTTATTTTATTTTTGAAATACATATAATTTTTTTTTTTGAGCCGAAGCTCTATGTGGCGGGGCTACCCGCAGCCAACCCCGCAAGGGGACGACAGTGAGGGCTGAGCCCAGCGCCGCCCTCGTGGGCAGCACTCGGCTCAGCTGCTGCGACCGAGCCCTGTGGAGCAGGCTGCGAAGGCAACCCTACCCACGGCGCGGGGTGTGTAAGGATAGGGATTAAAGCCCTAACATTTAGTTTTAAATTTCATGCGAATTTTTAAATATTTGTTTTATTTTATAATTTTTAGCATTAATAATTATATTTTCTATAATTATTATATATATATATATATATATTTTTTATATGTAATATATATTAATAATATAATATATTATATATATATTACTTATAATTATATATTTATTTAATGTTAAGAAAATTTGGAAATATATTTGTGGCATTAATGAGATATTTAATAATTAATTATTATGATAAGTCATTTTTTTAAAATTAAATTAATATTCTTGAGTTTATAAAGATCATGTTTTAATGTGTGGTTATGTTATTGAGCAAAGTATAGATTTGATTTTTGTATTGAATGGAAGATAAATTAAACTCTAGATGATTAGTTTTGTACATCATATTTTGATTGATTGGATTTAGTAGATCCTAATGTAGACTCTTTATTTTTCAATTTTCTTTAAATCATGTTTCTTCATTGGGAAAATTGGGAATGTCTTAGATGTACAAGTCTTCCAGACAAGTTGTATAATGTGGAGGTTGTGATTGTTTAAGTAGAATTCTTGTGTTGACTAAGGTTGTGTACATGGTTTTGCATGGTGTTTAGACACCTGGTTTTATGAACATAGATATTGATGTTCGTTATGAAAAGTGTAAAATTTTATGTTGTATTTTTGTACACCTTGTCTACCTTAGTCAGGGAAACTTAGAATTCCTTTGTTATGTTTAGGGGAGTGGCTCTCTGTGAGGGCTGACACACAAAGTGGTGCCAGGGTAACTTACAAAGAGTTAGTAAGTCAGTGAAAATTAAACAACATAGTAGTTAGATTAAAATCTTTAATAAGATTATTATGCCTCGCTTATAGAATCTACAGCTAGTTCAGTCTTGAGTATAAGATGAAAAGGCCTGGAATGGAAAATTGATATCTTGTTACTTTAAAAGATATTCGATTCCACAATAGTTTGCATGTGGGGCCGAGTTTCATAAGAGGTTACCAGGGTAACCCAAGTTGGGGGCCGGAACCTAGGAAGAAACACCAGGGTAACCTTTGCAACATTGTGATGACACTCCACCTAAAATAACAGCTTACCTTGTGTACTTAGCACATTTGATTGTCTTAATTTTGGAAGCAATGTAACCATCAGTTAGTTATGTACTTGTGTCTAGGGTGAATAGGTTATGTCTAGGTAACCTTATTGCTATCTCCTAGCATGGGGGGTGGATCTACGGGTACCACATGGTTGGGTGGAATGTGCACCTTACTCCGTTGGGTCCCTAGTTTATGATCATGGCAACGAGAGCTTCATGGATGGAGAGATCGTACTTGGATATATATGTACTTCCTTTATTGCATATTTGGAAATCTTGTATTTGAAACATCCCTCAATTGTTTATGAGGTGAACACTTGTAATATTTAATTGTAATCTATTATTTGATCTACCTCATTTGAAGAATGAGTATTGTAAAGTTATTTCAAATACAATGTAAGAATCTTATTTGTACTTTATACTATCATGAATGGAATTCAAATGTTATGCAATGTTTACTTTTTAGTTTATGTTAATTAAATATGTGCTATGCTAAGTAATAAAGTCGTCTATGGAATCTCAAGTAGTGTAACGTCGCGTAACTTAGAGAATGTATGCAACTAATTAAGTTAATATTAACACCTTTAAAAAAAAAAATTATTTCACTTACATAGACAAATGCAACATTCCTTAAGTTACAAGACAGGGCATTACAAAACCTACTTTTACAAATCGGATATCCGATTTGCAAAAAGCATATCTAAAGAAATTCAAGTGTTGTTTTGAAGTCATTTGACAGTGAAGAACCCACGAGCGCATAGTGCATTGCTTCTTCGCGTAACGAATATCCGATTTGGGAAAAATCCAATTTGGAAAGGTAAGTTTTTTAATTTTTATTTGATTTCATTCAATTTTGATTTAGATTTGAATAATTTCATATGGTTTTTTGTGGATTTTTTAAAAAATAGGGTTTTTGATTCAATTTTAATAAAAAAATTAGAATAGATTTTGATAAAAATGAAATTTTTTCACAATAGGTTTTGATGAAAAAATTAATTTAGAATAGATTTTGATAAAAAAATGAATGTTTTTTGTGGATTTTTTTTCACAATATGGTTTTTGATTGAATTTTTATGAAACAATTGAGTTTAGAATGGATTTTGATAAAAAAAATGAATGTTTTTAATGGATTTTGATTTAAAAATAGTGTTTCATTTATATTATCTAATTTTAGATTAATTATTTTTGACTTTAATCAGGCATTATGGCTACCGAGAATGAGAATGCACAAATTCCACCAGTTGAGAATGAAAATCCACCAGCTGAGAATCAAAATGTAGAAATGCCAAATGCTCCACCACCTCCACAGCCATCAATTGAAGACTTAATTCATGAAAAATTGGAGCAATTGAGGGGAATTTGTGATGTTTATAAGAAAATCCCTCGATTATCCCTTATGCCAACCACATTGACAAGAATAATTAAAAATGTAGAAACCCTCTCCACCCAACATAATGCATTTCATTTATGGTGAGAAACCATGAGGAAATATTATGCATGTGGATTTTCTTATGATGATGTGAAAGATCTCCAAATAACAAAAGCCCAAATAGCCTCTTTATTTATTAACCTCAACACTGGTTTGCCGGTTAATGTTAACAAACCAAAACTTGCACGCATAGGGGCATAGTAGATAACTTTTAATTGGTGTATGGTTTTTGATAAACCACCCAACAATAATCTTGATGTACCTTTTTACTTTATTAAAAAATTATATGTTGAGTTTTTGTTAAGGAATCATGTCAATTACTTTGACATTAAACCCTTCCATGACGTTGGTGAAGGTATGCCCCAGGATAGGCCAGAGGCAGGCAGAGTAGTTACTCTACCACATGTTCCCCATCCTCCCCTTCCTCTACCACCTCTAGTATAACATCCAGATATTACGGAGGATGCAGCCACACAAATGATCCAGGCCATTCAATCTTTGAGTGGTCTTTTGGTTTCCCATGCTTCTTCAGTAGCTCAACCACAGTCTGGTGATCTTGGCGATGGATCCAGTGTTGTTGCATCATCCTCCTTAGGTCCACATATTTGTGTGCCACATATTTGCAATACATGCCAGCAAATATGTTTGGGTCCTATTGTACAACCCCCTGACCAGCCATTAGATACTTCTGATTATGACATCCAGGATGCAGAGATTATAGCATATCACATGCAGGGGAGTGGAGCACACCCTATAGAGTCCTCTCCTACTAGAGAGGTGGACATTGGAGAAGTTACACAGGTAACATTTAAGGTGTAAATTCATAATTTGCATTTTTTTAAAAATGAATATTAATAAGAGATAGTATCAAGTACTAATATTTATTTACATGGTCTATTTAACAGTTAATGTCTGAGGAGGAGCTCACACGGGTGACTAATAGCACCCTTAGGGCCATTTCATTTGGCCTCGAGATGCACATAGTATGTATTTTTGTACTCACTCATTTACATTTTTTTACTGTATACTTGCTTGTCATTAATGAAATTATATATTAACTTATATGTTTATCTTATTCTATGCTTGTAGGAAACACCTAGTGCAAGTGAGGTGCGACACTCTCTAGACTATGGACACACAATGTTAGATAAGGGAAAGGTAATTGAACTCAAATTTGATTGAATTAAGATTTATAAGATATTTTATTGATTATGCATACATTGACATAGATTTGTAGTTTCATATGTACTTGTCATTTTTATGTATAGGCAGTTGTGAGCTATACATCATTGTTGATAAGTGCCACAACACCTGAAGGAGTAGGTATTCAAACACCTAAAGGAGGAGGTGTTGAAACACCTCAAGGAGATACTAAAAAAGGTCAGCCTAAAGAGGTATGTGTTTATTTTATTTTGTGCTTGGTAAATGTGTTCTTATTACTAACAATTCTATAATAACTTGGATCAATTTCATGTTTTTGTTCACATATATAGATTGATGTTACACAAGTTGGTTTGGTTAGTTCTTTGAGAGGGGTATATTCTAGGACTTCTAACCCTTTGAAGAGACGTATATTTCAGGTAATCAAGATTTCAATTTTAGAGTTCAATTATAATTTAATGTGTATTGATTTTTATGTTAATTATTCAATTTTAAATTATATAGTATAACTAATCTCAATTGTGGTTTGAATTTTTCTTGTGCAACTACCTTCAGAGCCAACAAGTGCTTCAAAGAGGCTCCATTTTGATGATCCACCAGTAGTTTAGGATGAGATAGACATTTTGGCATGTAAATATTGTATAGATACCAAGATGGCATATGCCACATATTGTAAAACTTTGTTTGAGTTGGCGTTGATGTCATTTTTGTATATGGACATACACTTGATTAATGGATAATTTGATATATATAGAAGTTGACAATCGAAATTTAATTTCCTCCTCATGTGCATGATTAAACTCTTTGAAAATTTAATCAAGTGAGCAATGGTTAAATGTCAATGTACAATAGCATAAAATGAATGGTTAAATATTATGTAGTTTATATTCATATTGTTGATTAAATTGCATTGCACATCTTTCAAACTCAAAGCATTACTTCACATTGCATAAGTAACAACTAGATGCTAATAGATGAAAAAATTTCAATAACAATATAGCTTTTACAAAGTCAACCTAAGAAGTTATGCAATTACTTCACATTACATAACTAATAACTAGGAGCAGCTATCAATTGCATTAGCTTGTCATGGAATTCTATGAGACCACATTTCTTTGAGGAAACTTGGCACAAAACTCATAAAAAATGAAAAGAAAGAACTCAAACAAACTTTAAAGGGGTCTCAGGCCTGCTGCCCTCTCATTCCACACATTATGCAGCCATTTACTTGTGTTAGTTTTATGATCAGATTTAATGCACATAAAATTAATTCTAATCAAACATAATAACACAAATATACCCTAGGAAAACCCTCCTCTTAAGGGAGAAAAAACTAGCCAATAATATCACTTATAATATTGAATCACAATAGAAACTCCGTTACAATGAAGGTCGATAATGAGGCCTAATAATATGCACCACAGAATGATGCCAACACAGCAATACAATGATGTAATTCTCAAATGATAATCCTCAGCCTTCTCACAATAACTCGATTTGCACTTGAAGAGTTTCTCACTAACTCACACTTGATATGAAATGGAATGTATGAAAAATGTATGTCTCAAAACAATGAAATGTATCTAATATATATACAAGCTAAGAGAGATGCGACTCTTCACAATATAGGTCAGCCTCCAAAAAGAATGTGCCTCCCCAAAGATTTCACCTCCAAGATAGAAGTCGACCTTCATAAAATAATAAATATTATTTGACATAAATCATGCCTCAAGCATGTCGGCCTCTTCATAAATGCACCACTTCATTAACTTGTATCTCTTGATGAATTAGCATTAATCACAAATCGATATATATATATATAATAAATAGCTTTGGCTATATTTAATTTATTCTTATGTAGAGGATATCGCTAGAAGCATATGACTGACGCTGCAATAATCATCAACACTCCCTCTCAGCTAGGGAGGATACTTCCAGTTGCACAAGGAAAATCACCTCATCATGATGCCTAGTACTATGGCTACAACCATAAGTGAAAAGAAGAATATCATCTCACCGTGATATTAGATATCGCCTCAACACGATATCAACCATAATGGCTACAACCATACTATGGTGTGTACAAGTGTTCATCACAGACCTCAACTAAAACAACATCCACAGGTACTCTTTTGGTTAGTAACACAACCATCTTCTTTAGGTTCAGTAGGCTCCCTCTAAATTTTTAAGTACTCTTCCAGTCAGCAACACAACCATCTTCTTCAGGTTCAGTAGGTTCAGTTCCATGGCTACAAGTTGTGACTTCATGCTTGATCATTTCTTTAGTTGGCATGACTTCCTCATAATATGCCTCAAGCTTTTCAATGCTAAGCAATCTCTCATCACCTTCCTACAGTAGAGTTATCAACATTCTTCAAAAATCATAAGAATTCTTTTAGTACACTCAAGAGTTATCAGATGTCTTCTTATAGTCTCAAAAGTTATATTGCCTCTTGGAATGAAAATGCTTGTTTGCAAAAAAAATGAATAAGAATGAGGTAGTTAAGGTGTTTGAAGTTATTTAGAGGTCACTTTTAGGGTGGAAGGCTTAAAAATCCATTTTAAATGCACAAAAAAGAATGAAATTACTTCAAACCAAGTTTGTGAAGAAGTTAACTATGTTGCCCACTAGTTTCCCTTAAGAGTCCAAAGTGCTAAAAGGTAGAAATCTTTGAAGGTCTATTTATCAAAGACCGTAATGCTTACAGACTCTCCGTCCAAGGCTATGGGATTATGTTGAGACCATCTACAAAAACCTCTCTCAGTTTATGCTATCTCGAAGGAATTTTCCTGTGGTGATGACTTTTCAGTGGGGGAAAAATTGCCAGATGCAAGCAGTGTAAAATTGCAAAGTGGTGCAACTTTTAGTCTGCAACTCATACGACCAAATGGACTATTCCAACATGTCTGGATGGGTATGTTTATGCTAGGGATGGTCCTTTCTTCCACCCAAATAAGCCAAATCACTCCGAGCTATATTGGACTGCGATTTCCCTTAAGAGTCCAAAGTGCTAAAAGACAACAATTTTTGAAGGTCTATTTCTCAGAGACCATGATGCTTACAAACCCTCCATTTGAGGCTATGGGATTGTGTTGTGACCATCTACAAAAACCTCTCTCAGTTTTTTCTATCTTGGAGGTGTTTTCCTATGGTGATGACTTTTCAATGGAGGGAAAAGATGCAAAGTGATACAACTTTCATTCCGCAACTTGTACGACCAAATGAACTGTTCCAACACGTCCAGATGGGTACGTTTATGCTAGGTATGGTCCTCTCTTGCACCCAAATACGCCGAATCACTCTGAGCTACATTGGACCGATGATTTCCCTTAAGAGTCAAAAGTGCTAAAAAAGCAGCAATCTTTGAAGGTCTATTTCTTAGAGAACGTGATACTTATAGACTCTTCATCCAAGGCTATGGGATCATGTTGTGACCATATACAAAAAACTCTATTGGTTTTTGCTATCTCAAAGGCGTTTTCCTATGGTGATGACTTTTTAGTGGAGGGAAAAGTTGCTAGATGCAAGCAGTGTAAAGTTGCAAAGAGGTGCAACTTTCATTCTGCAACTCGTACGACCAAACAAACTATTCCAACATGTCTGGATGGGTATGTTTACGCTAGGGATGGTCCTCTCTTGCACCCAAATACGCCAAATCGCTCCGAGCTACATTGGACCGGCGATTTCCCTTAAGAGTCCAAAGTGCTAAAAGGAAGCAATATTTGAAGGTCTATTTCTCAGAGACCGTGATGCTTACAGACTCTCTGTCTAAGGCTATGGGATCGTGTTGTGACCATCTACAAAAACCTCTCTCATTTTTTGTAATCTCGAACGCGTTTTCATGTGGTGATGACTTTTCAGTGGAGGGAAAAGTTGCCAGATGCAAGCAGTGTAAAGTTGCAAAGTGGTGCAACTTTCATTCTGCAACTCGTACAACCAAACAGACTATTCCAACATGTCCGGATGGGTACGTTTATAATAGGGATGGTCCTCTCTTGCACCCAAATACGCCGAATCACTCTGAGCTACATTGGACCGACGATTTCCCTTAAGAGTCCAAAGTGCTAAAAGGCAACAATCTTTGAAGGTCTATTTCTCGGAGACCATGATGCTTAAAAACTATCCATCTGAGGCTATGGGATCATGTTGTGACCATATACAAAAACCTCTCTCGGTTTTTTCTATCTCGGAGGCATTTTCCTATGGTGATGACTTTTCAGTGGAGGGAAAAGTTGCCAGATGCAAGTAGTGTAAAGTTGCAAAGTGGTGCAACTTTCATTCTGCAACTCATACGACCAAACAAACTGTTCCAACACGTCTGTATCGGTACGTTCACTCTAGGTATGGTCCTCTCTTGCACCCAAATACGCCGAATCACTCCGAGCTACATTGGACCGGCGATTTCCCTTAAGAGTCCAATGTGCTAAATGGAAGCAATTTTTGAAGGGTTATTTCTCAAGACCGTGATGCTTAAAAACTCTTTATCTAAGGCTATGGGATCGTGTTGGGACCATCTACAAAAACCTCTCTCGGTTTTAGCTATCTCGAAGGTGTTTTTCTTGTGGTGACGACTTTTCAGTGGAGGGAAAAATTGCCAGATGCAAGTAGTGTAAAGTTGTAAAGTGGCACAACTTTCATTCCGCAACTCATAAGACCAAACAGACTGTTCCAACATGTCTAGATGGGTACGTTTACGCTAGGGATGGTCCTCTCTTGCACCCAAATGTGCTGAATCACTCTGAGCTATATTGGACCGAGTGAAATTAGGTGAAAAATTGATGTAGACACAAGGGAACAATCACAAATTCTTTGAAACATTCCTATTTGAGGCATCTAACAAGATTATTTTGACCTCTTTGGATAGTGCTAAACTCCCTTAAAATTTGGCAAGCAACTAAATACACATTTCCCTCTTTAACCTCCTTAAACCCTTGTAATAGTGAGAAACTAGTTTTTGTCCAATAACTCCACAATCTCCCAAAACACTAGACGAGCACATGACTGATTCAAACACCCATATCCAAGTTACACAACATATATGAGAAACAACATAGACTCCTTTGGACCAGCATTGACTTCCTATACATTCACCCTTCAACAGGCTACTCAAATAGCCCAAAAATGCAAAGCAACATACCTTCAAACACCACACAAACACCTAAAACCTTGGGGTAGAAAATAAATTGCCAAGAAAACAAAGATTCTTCAATTGGATTCCATTTGTATGGAACTGTAACCGTCAAATCAAAAAACCCTTGTTTTTAGTGTAATTCTTGAGGGTTTATTGGATGTAGCACTTCCACAACCTTTCAGACTCTACCACCACCTTAGACACCTTTATTTAGGCCCCAATATGCTTAGAAAAAAAAGAAATTGTCGGTATCTCCAAGATTTTTCCAAACCCTAGGGTAAAAACTCTATTTTCAAGTGAAAAAAAACCACTATTTTTAGACCTTTAACTCTTCATTTTATTTCAAAACCCAGTTCTCCACACCTTCCACTCTTGAAATAATGTCAAGACATGTAATAATGTTTCTACATAAATTTTTTATACAAAAATGCTTGAATGGCTTGTGCACAGGCAAAAAACACAAGAAAAACAGTAAAATATGAATTGAGCAATTGAAACTTTATTGATTCAAAGAAAAAATTCCTTCAATCAAAACCATTCTTGATAGTTTAAAACCACGAACCACCCCAACATGTAATTATGATAGCACTCAAGATAGAATCCATGAATAGATAATGTATTTGACCAATAACTCATCGAGAGCACAAATTCCCAAAACTAGCCCTCCACTATGAACATGTCAACTAAGTAGGAACCCGTAACATTATGGAAAGATGATCCACTTTTCCCAATGTAACTCCCAAGAATTACATATGAGAGATGGTCAATTTCATTGATGGAAACGATGGTCAACACCTCATGATCATTCAAGTACTCATTCTAACAATACAAGAGATTTACACATCAAATTGCAAGTGAATATAATTTACTATATCTTAACATAAAAAAGTGAAAAACCTAATATAAAAATGTATCAATGACGTACAAGGATTTATAAGAAAGTTAAAATTTGAAAATAGAATGTAAACTTAGAAAACTGTAGATTTGAAAACCTTAATAATGTAAAACCCTAAAAGGAAGGTTGGATCAAGTGTAGGATTGGTTGGGCTCAACAAAATATAAAGAAAAAAAAGTTTATTTATGAAGTTAACCTAGGATAATTAAGTAAATGAAATGAATCAAACACAATAAACCTAACATAATTAAGGGTTACTCTAGATGTTCAAATTTGTTACTCATTTTTATTGCATTGAATCAAAATGTCTCACTATTAATTGCTCCAATGCTATAAGATAAATGAATGTTTTCATAATTATAATGAATATATTGTATGTTATTAATGCTAGCGTATATCATAAAATTATGCCAATCATGTGTTTAGTCAACTCAAAGTGGGTGAATGACGCCACTTAGCCAAAAGATTAAATTTTGAATTTTAAAATGACAGGGAATAGGTTTGTGACCATGAGGTCACCCTTGCAATTGAAGAAGTGTCCTAGAATGGGTTAATAGTTAAATCTAAGTGGCTAACAATCAATTACAGGTGGCTAATGGATAAATGAGGGCATATCCATTGGTGAACATGTGATAAATTGGAAAATAGGGTAAATGTATAGATGTGTGTGAATAAGAATAGGATAGGGCTAATTGTATAGTGATTTAAGTATGCAAATTGATAAAAGGCTAGAGAGATGAGCTTGAATTTAGATGTTGAGTCACTACATACATGTATCAAGACATTTCTTCAAAATAGACACAAAATTGTGTGGGAAATGACATGGTATGCACAAATTTTATTGTTACAATTACACACATATTTATTTACAAATGCTTTGCATATAGATTAAATTTACTTCAAAATTAATACCTATTAATACTTATTCTTTAAGAAAACATGATTATGTATTCTCTAATAAAACTTTCACCATAACACTTGAGAATTCTTGCAATTACTTTAATTGTATCATACATAATTTCATATTGCACCTATCAATGTGCCCATTACATCTTCACATGTGATTGATAGTATATTTATGTCTCTTCAAAAAACATAGATGGGTTAAGCTCTCTCCTTACTCTTTGAGGAAGAGATAGTAGGGGAGAGGAATAGATAGTATTACAAAACCTGGTTCAAACAAGCATACCGACAGGAAATAACTAGGAAGAAAACCTTTAGTTGTAGCTCGATTAAGTACAAAAATAGACCCCTTTACAAAACCAATGAGTTTCCAAAATATAGACCCCTTTACATTTTAAACATACCCTTTATACAATGCCAGATATTTGTCCCATATTTCAAAAAACTTCAGTGGGTATAGATTATGCCAAACATTTGACAAGCACCTGTACAAACAATCAAGGTAGCTTAGAATAACCAATCTATATTATTCTAAATGACACAAAATATGATGAGATGGTAATGCAAACTATAAAAGATGCTTAGAATAACCAATCTATATTGTTGTAATTTGTTGCATACCTCTTCAAAAGGATTAGAGCTACCTATTTTTGTAGTAGGTCCATGATCAATCGTGCCAAGAATATTGCAAAAGTGGGAAAATGAGAAATCTATATTGTAACAA
>VDFB02180701.1:0-27687 GCA_007258455.2 Sequoia sempervirens | reverse complement strand
TAGTAACCAATATAAAGATAATCATTCAAAAAATCAATTAAAATTCTAAAATAAATATCGATGAAATAGAAATGGCACAAGTATCTTGCTCAACAGCTTGGGCATGTTTGGCTATGTCATGATTGATTTTATTGTTGTTTTCAAAAAATAAAGGCTTGGTAAACTCTATAATGGATCGAAAATCTAGCTTGGAATAAGCCTTTGATTGAAATAATAAAAAAGTAGATTGTTTGGTAGAAGAATAAGATAGTGCAAAGAATGTTCTAAGATATTCTAATATCTATTTAAAGAAGAATACTTCTTTGTTATGTTAATGGATGCTCCATAGAAGAGAATATTTTAAGGGATCACATATGTAGGCACATATTGATGGATGTTCATATGGGGTAAAAAGAAACAAAGTCATAAACTCAAAAAAAAAGTTACTCAAATGCATGCTCTATTCTAAAGATTTTTGGAGTAGGGGATTCAAAATCTAGAATATAAAGCCTCTACAACAGGATTTAGAATATAAGGCCTCTTAGACTTGATATATATCAAAAGTATGTACATGAGATGTCAAAAATAATATAAGAAACCCAAAGCACCATAGATCATTATTTTTGTTAGATATCCTCCAAAAAAATCACCTAGTAAGAGTTTTATCACAATTAAGCATGGGAATTGTTGAGAATGAAGTAAACTAACATAATTACTTAAGCATATAAATAATGTCCAAATATTGTATGGATGTTCATAGACAATAAAGAATAACTTTAAAAAATATTCATGTTGATTTGCTTCATCTTCTTAGAGTGTTCTAGGATAAAATTATGTCTCAATGTAAACATGAAATACAAACTAAACCAATACAAAATAATTTAAAATCCTATTCTGGGCTCGAAAATTCTCAGGTGAATTAAATGCAATGAAAATATAAATAATAAAACAAGAAAAATAGTCAATTTAGGAGAACTTGCACCCCATTTTATACCTTTTGGTTTGGAGGAATGAATGGTGGGGATTTGTTTGGAATATTGATGAAGAAGAATAGATTAGATGAATTTCTCTAGATCGAGGAAATGTGGATAGTCATGATTAGTTTGTGTCAAGATGAAGAGATGAAATTATTTGGTTAAAATTTGAAAAGGTAATAAATAATTAGTTATAACCAAAAATGGGAGTGAAAATAAATTAGTTGATCATTTATTTCTAGAAATAGTGGAGGGAATATAGGTAATTAAAGATAAAATATTATTAAATTCAATTATGCATATGAGGTGGAAATACCATAAAATCCATATCTAAAGGCACACAAACGAAGGAGGAAAAGCAGGACAATACAGACAATGCTCACAAAGATAGAGAATAATATTTTATTCAAAATGTGAACTCTGCTATGGGATCTCAAATCTCGAGAACTCTGAGATACATGGCCTAAAATTTGGGAAAAATTCTGAATTAGAAAATCCCTTTTCTAACGTATTACAGACTCTTTCACAAAAAAAGTTGCCCCTACGTCGAGAAATTGGTTCATGACTAAGCCTTACCGGTTTTGGAACCCAAAAACAACTGACTGAGTTATGAGTTTTGGCGGTTTGGCGCCAAAAATTACAATTTGAAATTCAAATCTAAATTCACATTCGAAAATTAGCACATTCCTAAAAATGTGCCAACTTCCGGTAGCCATAACGTTTAATCCGACTGTCGGATCTTCAATGATAATACCTTTTCACAAAGCTCTCGAGAAAATGATGTTGGAAAAAGTAGGCCTATGGCTAACTATTTTAAGATTTTTGCAAATTTTCTGGCCCATCTGGAACCATTTAGTGCCTCAAACTAGACTCGGAAGGTTTTTCAGGGCAAAAAGCAGAAATTGGAACTTGAATAACTTTCAAACCGTGAATGATCTTGATCCGATTCTTTCGCCAAACTGCTCCTTTTTCCATCATGAACCTTCCCATAAATTTTTGTCTTCCACACCTTCAAATTCACACACTAAAAATAAGCGGTTAATGAAGAAAAATAGTTCTAAAAGTTGGAAACTCTCATTGGACGAAAAGGGTATCTAGAAATGCAAAAACATCGACAAAAAGAAAACAATGAGAACATAAATGGAAAACATCTTTTTGGGTGATGCAAGATTGCCCTCCACACTGCTGAATGTCTCTGCACTCAGAATACCTGGGAACAAAAGAATGACTGGAATTACAACTCTAAAAGATAACATAGAGTAAAGTATTAGAGTTTAGTGATTCTTCATAATGTTTTCCTAAAGAAAGGTAATACAAAGACTCTACAAGCTCAATGTTTACTATCATTCAAAATTCCTTCTTCACCAAAATTCTATAGGAAATAACTAGAGGTGTTGATCAATAGATTTGTCACTATGATATTTCAATGAAACAACCTAACTGACTCAATGAGGAATGACAAAGTTTATAATAATTGGAGAGATTACTATCCTATTAATGATCTTCCTTTGAATTTAAGAGGGGCAACACCCTCATATGATAGTTTTTTGGGTTTTGGGGGTATGGTTTTAACTAGAAATAATGAAAGGGGCACAAGTTAAAACTAAAGGAAAGGGGAAAAAGTCTATATATAGCTAATATAAGGTCAAGCATCTAAATTTTCTAAAAGAATATAACCTAAGATATCAATATAAAGTCTCATACTCAGCATGATCAACATAACAACCTCTTAAAAAAAATTAGATCTAAATGATATCAACAAGGCATTATTTAAACATATGAAACATATTGTCTATGCTGCAAGCTTTTAGGCTTAACATATTTACATGATTGTCCAACTCTTAACATGCAGAAAATCCTTGAAAGGTTATTGTAATTTAACATAACAAAAATAGACAACATTTTAGAATAAATGACACAAAGTTCAATTGTATTCCTTTTATTCAAGATATAAGAGCTCAAAGTATTTATGAAAGAATTCTTGTACAATGTTAGTGAAATAATTTCCACATAGAATGAAAGATAAACAAGAAAAATAAACTTGGAATGAATATCAAATGAGAAGATAGAAGAAAAATTTAAGGATCCGTTATTTACATGACATGAGCTCCTTTATATAAAATTTCCTTTGTAACTCCTTGAAAAACTAATTTAAAAATTAAATTTATTCATCTTCTATAAGGCCACTTTAAAAATAAATGATAAGTTGTTATAAAATATCATTTAGAATCATCCCTATCCTTTTCTTGACTTTGACTGCTGACTAGTTTTGTTGTTAAAACTTGTGACTGTGATGGAACTATTTTAGGGTATTGCAGATATTTTAAATACATGTATTAAAAAATATTAGATATATTAATATTATTAATTAAATTATGTATAATTAATTAATTACATTAATTTAAATGATCAACAATTGTACATTCATCTTCATGCATGGTTTGCATGAAAATCATGTCCAAACAAGGGATGATTTATCAATGAGGCTCTTGAAGGTCTTCATGATGCTCAAGTTCCTATATTGGCATGCTCCTCCTTGACTCCTCACTATTTCTCCTATCTCCATGTCCACACTATAAGTGGTGTCACCTTGACAACTTGTCAATGCTTTAGCATCTTCCTCTTTTAACTCTTTGTAATCTATACTTTCAAGGCTCTTATGATTTAAATTAATTTGTTTTATCTCCTTGTCAAGGACTTGGCTCTCTTGCCACTGTGACAATATGTAATTTGTAGTATTTTCTATTATTAATGGAATTTTTTATAGGCAATATCTCACCATTTATTCAAAAGAAATTAAATGATCACCAAATTTATGTAAGTGAGATATTGTGTTCACACATTCGTTCTATTGCAATTTTTCTTGTTTTATCATTGTAGTTATGCTTCACAATATAAATAAGAAAAATCTAACTAAGAATTTGGAAAATCTTAATTTTAAATTTGAGAAAAAAATAAATTAGCATAAATATGTTAAAATACAATTATCAAAAACATATGAAGAAATATAAATTTTGATGTTTAATATAGGTATATTAAAATTATATCTCTCATATATTTTTGGATAATGTATTTAATATATCTATACTAGTAATTTATCACTTATATGCATTTATATGAATATTTTATAATGTATCATCTGGTCAACTCCTAGATGCACAGCCATTTTGACACATAAATAAGTAAAATAAATAAGAGACTTACACAAATGCCATTTAGTTTCATTTTAGACATTATTTACTTTATCTTATCCTATTTTATTTTATTATATATAGTAATACAATAGGAGAATTAACAAATTATGCACTAATTTTCATAAAAGTTGGAAAATTATTTATTTTAATTTTAATTTCAAGTATTCTTATTTCTCCATATAAATATTTTTTTAATAGCTATTTAAATGATTACACGATGTTAGTTGAAATGCAATGAATCTATGAAGGTAGGAAAGGGATATGGCTCTTGCCAAGTCTTTTGCTGAGGCCTTGTCCTCCCAGGCTCGACTGCATGTGGTATTTTGGTGGTTGCATGTGTAGTTGGGGGTCGGATTTGTTCTCTTCTTCTCTGAAGCTTCTTGGGGGTGGGTTTTTTTTTTACGCTATTCGGGGGGAGGCTCTTTTCTTTTGTAGCAGGTGTGTATTCTGGGGTTGGGGGTTGCGACCTTGGTGTCCAGTGGAGTGTGCCTTCTTCGAAGGGCTCTTGGTTTTATTTGGGCCTTGCTTGCTCATCTTGCGTTGTGTGCTCTTTGATGGATACTAGAGAATCTTCTAGGGTTTGTCCCAATATGGACTTTCGTTCTGCTTTTGGATCGAAACCCTCTCCATAGGGGTCGAATATTTTTGATAATAATCTTTTCTCGGTGGAACCTGAGAAAGTCGAGATGGGCTCGGTAGGGGGGCCTAGAATTCCGAAGATTAATGGGTGCCTCGAACAGTGTAAAGAGAGGCCGAGCGTAGTCATTCCAATGGAGATGTTGGCTGAAGACATTGATTATTATGCACGACATTCTCTTTATTGCAAATTCTTAGGTTTGAAAATTTCTTTGCAATTCTTGGAGATGTGGGCTCAAAAGACATGGATGCCTGAGGGAGAGATGGAGTTCCGCCTCCTGGCAAATAACTACTTCATGGTTACTTTTGATTGTTTGGCTGAGCGGAATAGGATTTTTGAAGGGGGCCCGTATTTTTATAACCAGGTGGGCTTATTTATTAAGCCATGGCATGCTGGCTTCAACCCGGCAGAGGAACTTCCGAATCGGGTTCCGGTTTGGGTCCGTCTTCCAAGGCTCCCTGTGGAATGCTGGCGAGAAGATGTGTTGTGCCTATTAGCCTCGAAACTTGGGAAACCTGTGGGTTCTTCTCGGCAAACACAATTCAAAAAGGTAATGACTTTTGCCCGGTTTTGTGTAGAAATTGATTTAAGTAAGCCATTGCCAGACTCGTTAGAAGTGAGTGCAGGAGATTATTCATGGGTGCAACAGCTGGATTATGAAACACTCCCCTTCCGTTGTCGTTTCTGTCATGAGTATGGTCACCTCCTGCGCAGATGTCCAAAGGCCAAGCCTTTGGAGGCTCATTCTTCTCAACCTTCAGCTAATCCACCTAGGGTGGATAAGGGCAAGGCCCCCATTCAGGGTTCTGGTGGTAGGGAAGATGGATTTATTCCCGTTAGAGGCCGAAACAGAAATAAAGGTCATAAAAGGACTTTGAAGGACAGGCAGGAGGAGGACACCTTCAACAGGTTTGAGGTGCTAGAGGATCTTAGTCAACAGGAGGTGAACCCAGGATTTTTGGATCTAGATCATGGGACTCTGGATATTGATCAACATGGCCCTTTAGTTGAGGCAATGCTTGCTCCCCAAGAGGGGGGGGGTATGGGAGTGCCATGCTTAGATGAGGTTGGGAAAGATTCTAGTCAGGTTTTGCTCAACTCAGAGGGGATTATGGCTCCGCTTACTGATGGGACGTCGGCTCTAGGGACAGATCGTCAAATGGAGGTTCAGGTTGAGTTGGGTGGTAGTGCTGAGGTAGTGAAAGATAGTGTAGATAAGGTTCACCTCTTGCAAAAAGTTGGTCCAGAGGTGGGCAAGAAGAATATTAAGGCGTCCCCTCAGTTGGGTGTTCTGCAAAAAGTTCTCAAGAAGGGGGGGCCGGAGAAAATTTCTAAGCTGGGAAGGAAGAAGGATGAGGAAAAGATTAAGATGATAGGGGAGACTTTGGTGGAGTCAGGGTCAGTCAAGACTCTGGATTCACATTTTTCATGCCCCTCGAAATGATAGTTCTCTCTTGGAATGTTAGGGGCTTGAACAGTGGCCCTAGACAAAAATTTGTTCGGGATTTGATTAGGTGTCATTCGCCTGATGTTCTTTTTTTGCAGGAGACTAAGCTCTCTGTGGAGGGTATGATGGATCTAGTTCCTAAGTTATGGGGGAATGGTGGATGCCAATGCATTGGTGCTCAAGGGTCTTCTGGCGGGGTGGCATGTTTATGGAACCCGCGTAAGATTAGCCCCCTTTGGTGGGTGTCTTTCAGGTCCTCCCTTTCCTGTGGTGGCCTCTTGTTGTTTTATGTGAGGAAGTATGCTACCATGATGTCGCTTTGTGGAGTTCTTGAGGAAAAGCAAATTTTTGTGTGATTGTATTCATTTAGTTCATAAGCTTATTTCCTTACTATCCTTGGATTATTGGGCGTTTTTAATGCTATCCGCGAGACTTGCAGAAGCGAGGTGGCATTACACTGGGATGAGGCTCCTGCATTATTGTAACCAGGGACAATATCTCTGCTTTGAATCTTGTGGTTATCGGCGGCCGATAACTACTTTTAGAATAAAACTCAGGAGAATTATGGCGTTACCTCTAACACAAGAAAGGTGATAATTTTTGGTGTCTAGTTTTTTGGGTGCCAGGGGGATAGATTGGTTGATAAGCTCTGAAATTTTGGATGGTCGTGGTTCCGATCATTGGCCTATTAAGCTAGTGGTTGATGTGCCTCAACGGTGTGCTAGACAGACCTTTAAGTTCCAACTCATGTGGCTTAGGGATGAATCTCTTCATGTTTTGCTCCCTAGTTGGTGGGATTAGGGGAAGCCAGCATATGGCACTGCCATGTACTCTTTCTCAAAGAGGCTCCAGTATGTTAAATACAGATTGAAAAGATGGAATAGGCAGCATTTTGGTAACTTATTTCAGGAAAAGCAAAAGGCACGAGATAATCTAGACCTAATTACTAGACAAATTCGAGATCAAGGCCTCTCAGAGGAGCTGAGTTTATTAGAGGTTGCTGCAACAAAAGAGCTTGAGGAATGGGAGTTAAGAGAAGAGATTTTTTTTTTTTTTTTGTCTCGTATTGAATGGCTCCAGGCTGGGGATCGAAACACTGCTTTCTTCCATAACTCAGTTAAGGATCGGAGACAAGGTAATGCTATTTCTTCTATTCTGTTGCCTAATGGGGAATCTTTGTCCTCTTCAGCCTCTATTTCAGCTGAATGCATTCGATATTTCTCTACCCTTTTCTCTGAGGATTCACCTCCTGCGGAGGAGGATGAAGCTAAAATTTTAGATTGTATCCCGAAGCTGGTGACTAATGAAATGAATGAATCATTGCTTGCTCCTATTACCTTGTCAGAGCTTGAGAAGGTTGTTTTCCAGATGAAGAAAGGTAAAGCTCCTGGGCCTGATGGATTCCCCATTGAATTTTTTCAGGAGTTCAGGGAAGTGGTTAAATTGGACCTTTTAGAGGTTGTCCAAGAATCCTTTATGCATAAACAAATGTTGAAGTCCCTAAATGCTACATTTTTAGCTCTTATTCCTAAGAAGATGGGAGCTAACTCCTTGGATTTGTTTAGGCCTATAGCTCTATGTAATGTTGTGTATAAAATTATTACTAAGTTGATCGCAGAAAGGCTGAAGCCTTGGCTTGATGACTTAATTTCTGAAGAGCAGGGGGGTTTTGTTGCTGGAAGACAGATCATGGATGGGGTAGTTATTGCTGCTGAGGCCATCCATTCTATGGAATTCTCAAAAGATAAATCTATGTTTATCAAGTTAGACATGGCTAAAGCTTATGATCGCGTTAAATGGAGTTTTCTATTTAAAATCCTTGGAGCTTTTGGCTTTGCTGAGGGTTGGATTGAATGGGTTAGGAGTTGTGTCACTTCCTCCTCCTTTTCGGTGCTTATCAATGGTGAGCCCACTTGTTTGTTTAGTGCTTCTAGAGGCCTTAGGCAAGGAGATCCCCTATCTCCTTACTTATTCATCCTCCTTGCGGAGGGCCTGGGAAGACTCATTCGTGCTCAGGTTGCTAGTGGATTGCTTCAGGGATGGAGTTGGGGAGATGGTATTCCCCCTCAGTCTCATCTGCAATTTGTAGATGATACTGCCTTGATGGGTAGGGCTAAGGTTGAGGAGGATCTCTCGAATTGATGTTTGGGGCAGATTACTTGAAACTCCGGGCACTGCATGAGGGGAAATTCCTTCATATATTTCGCTACCTTCCCTAAGGTATTCAAAAGGAAGAGAATTGTATAACTTGGGTTTGGGAATTGGTTGGCTTCCTTTTTATATCTTGGAATCCCTCTTGATGTTCGCTCTCTCCCCAAAAGGTTTTGGCAAGAGACTCTTGATAAGTTTCAAGGATTGGTCAGTCATTGGACTTGCAGGTGGCTTTCTTCAGCAGGTAGAGTGACTCTTTTAAAGTCGGTGGTCCAGGCTCTTCCTATTTATAAATGCTTTGTTCTTTCTGCTCCGTCAAGTTTTATTAGAGATTTCGAGAAATTGTCTCGTCAGTTTCTGTGGGCTGGTAATCTTCTTCATAGAAAATGGAGTCTTGTGAAGTGGGATGTTGTTTGTAGGCCAAAGCAAGAGGGGGGTCTTGGTTTCGTTATGACTGATTGGTGGGCAGCAGGCGCGGCACCACTAAGTTATGTGGCCATTTTCCTCAACGGCTTATATGTCTGAAGAATTACAGCCTTCAGAAATATTTGGGGGCAGTAGAAAGTAGGGAGGTATCAAGGTTTAGTATGGAGGGGAAAGGCTCTGTGATCTGGAGTACCCTTAAACGTGGTGCCAAGTTGGTTACACAGGGACTTTTTTGGATTTGTAATGGGGGTCGAGATGCTCTTTTCTGGTATGATTCTTGGGATGGATACCCACCCATTGTGTCATCTCATCCCCATCTCCAAGATTTGTGCCAGATTTTTGTGGAGGCGGGTTGGAGTCATGTGGCAGATTTTAAATCTCAACAATTTTTGGGTCAAATTTTTGTGTCTAGGTGGAAGAGCCCCTTGGATTGGCCTCCTGGTGGTGCAGTGGAGGATCGTCAAGAGCTTGCTAAGATTTTATCGAGTCGTGTCTGCAATTCTCTCCAAGGGGCTGATGTGCTTGCTTGGGGACCTGACTTGAAAGGAAAATTTTCGGTTGCCTCTGGTTATCAGGTTTTGGATAAACAGGTCTTTGGAAGCTCCCAGGTTTCTTGGTGGAAGCATGCTTGGAATAAATTTGCTTGGCCTAAGTGTAATTTTTTCTCTTGGCTTGTGGTTCAAGGTAAGTGTCTTACTTGGGATAATCTTTGCAAGCGTGGGTTCCAGGGCCCCTCCATGTGCATTCTATGTGGTCAGCATGATGAATGCTTATCACATCTGTTTTTTCAGTGCTCTTTTGTTAAGACTATCTGGCATCACTGGTGGAATCTTGGGAGCTTACCGTGTTGCCATGTCTCTTCTTTGGAGGATTTTTGGAAGAGACAGGGTTCTTCTCCTGCTACAACCTCTTCTCTTAAAATTGCTTGGAGCATTGGTCCTAGTTTGATTGTTTGGCAAATCTGGTTGGAACGTAACAGAAGAATATTCTTGGATAAAAAATTACTCGTGGGGCAACTTTGGAGGCGAATTCTTGGGGCTTTGCTGGAGACTTTGACTGCAAAGTGTGACTTGTCTGTGCCAATTGCTCCTGGGGACTTGGGTGTTGTAAATTCCCTGGGTCTTGCCACAGGGGGGAAGTGTATTATGAGTAAAGTGCATCGTAGGCGTGGGCGTGAGAGGGTTTCTCGTGAGGGCTTTTGGTGCCCACCTGCTCTAGGGGAGTTGAAAATTAATACTGATGGGTCTTCTAGAGGTAACCCTGGGCATGCTGGGGTTGGTGGTATTGGTAGAGATAGCCTTGGAGTGGTGGTTTTCTTCTTTTCTATGTATCGTGGTTTGCAAACTAATAATCTTATGGAGGCTAGCGCTATTCTCTTAGCGGTTGAGCGTGCGGTTTCCCTTGGATGGCGGCGGATTGTTTGTGAAGCTGATTCTCAGGTGGTTATTGATATGTTGAATAATCAAAATTTGGAGGATGTGAATTGACTAAAACGGTTGTCAAAAGCGAGATTATTTCTACATTATACATGGAGTAAAATTGTTTCAGATCATATTCCCACTGAGGTGGAATAAGATGGAGGCTGGCTAGATGAAGTTGGAAAAGAAGCTGATTCTTGATACGTGGATGATTGGAGCAATCTCCCTGTTGATATGTCCCCTGTTCTTGAGGAGTGGGTTGCTGAGGATATGAGGTGCTTCTTGGGTGTGAATTAATTCTTGTTGTTTTTGGCCCCTTGTGGCTTCCTTCTTTGAACTTTGTATTGCTGTTATGATTCAATAAAGGGTTTTACCCTCTTTTCAAAAATGATTGCTACACACAATGTACAAAGAAATATAAATAGATAAATATGAAATAAGGTGTTTTGTTTAGCCAAAACTTTGTTTTTAGTTTACACATTATTTATTTTATCTTTTACTTGGTCAATTATTTTTTATTTATTTGAAGTATATAAAATTTATAAACAATTTTAATTACTATTTTATATATTATTTTTTCAAGAGGAATTTTATTAGTACTTATGCATTGGTATAGTACTAAACTTGTGGCTTTGAATTTTTAGTTAACTAGTTATTAATAATTTAGTTTTCAATCAATCAAAAACAATATTTAAACAAAAATTAAAATAAAATTCAATTTTGTAAAAAGTCAACTTGTAAAATATTTAACTTTATAAATTATAAAAATTATTTTTTGTGCATATGATTGGTTAAAAAAGTTTTGTGTGTTATTGGCGGATAAAGCAATTTAAATATTTTTTTAAGGAATGATTTTTTATTTTTTGCTATAAAATCATTTCAAACATTTTCTAGTAAATAAATGTGATTTATTTTTGATATTGTTTCTTTAATATATATATTTTTAATCATATATATTTGTTATTTTTTATTAAAGAAAATATTACAAAAAATCAATTAGCATTTTATATAGAGATTTGGATTCATACTATTAAAATAAAATAAAAACAAAAAAAATTGTATTATTATTTACATTAAACTAATATCTTTATCTATATTTTTAATATTTTATAGTATAATTTGATTATATATGTGCTCCTTCTTTTCATTAATAAGATTTTTTTATATTAATTTATATTATGCTAATGCCATATAGGTTGACTACTATGCATTAGAATTTATAATATTAATATTATTATATTATTACGAATACCATTTCAAAGTTTAATTACATCTTTTGAAATCTCTAAAATTTGAGGCTAATAAATCGATCCATGTTTAAAACAGGTAGAATGCTTTCTTAACCAAATCAATTAATGGTTTATACTTAAAATTCCTTGTTATCTATATTAAAAATTTCGATTCTGAACGTATCTTTGGGCTGTTACCAATTCTTGTTGGTCGTCTGCTGTTTCTGGATTACCCACATTAAACGATTCAAAAAATCACAAGAGGGTGCAAACTTCCTATTGCAGGAGATGAAAAAATTAGTTAAAATTATTTATACGGTTTGAGCAGATTAAACAGTTATAATTTCCAGAAAACTTGCGCTGTATAGAATTGATTTGTTGAAGACTACTACATATTTCCTCGGCATGAACAAAGCCAATGTGAAAAAAAATGCACATTCTGAGAGCTCTGCTGCATATTTTTGTTTTGATAATCAATCATTAAGCACTGGATTGAGTTTCTCTGAGAGAAGACTCGACCCATACAAACACAAAACTATTACAAAGTGTTCAAGCAATTGAAAGGTGCAAGAATATTATTACCATAACTGAAATTCCTTATTACATACTACCAAGGATAATAGGGATTGCAATAACTTGATGCTAATAATAAATTTCTGGATTGAAATTTCTCTAAGAGAAGACTTGACCCATGAAAACACAGAACCATTACAAAGCATTCAGAATGAAGAACTTCGGCTTTCATCATCGTTGCCACCAATATTTCTGCTACTTAGCAAGGATGATAAATCTAATTGAAATGTTGTAGTTGAAACAGCTCCATGAAAACTGTCTTTGATAATATGCAATATTTTTACAGTGTCATTCATACTTGGTCGTTCTTCTGGGGATTCTTTTGTACAAAGCAAGCCCGGACTGATGAGCTGCCTGAGGCATTTCAATACTTTATTTTCATCATTGTTCTGGGCAGCATTCAGCAAACAGCTGTCAACCACTTCTTCTATTGTATCCGGAAAACATCTACTCACCCACTTATGCAAGTTCATTCCTTCTACGAATATGCTGCTGGTTGGCTTCTTTCCAGTCATCATCTCTAATAACATTATTCCATAGCTGTAAACATCTCCTTTTGTAGTAACATGTCCATTCACTCCATATTCTGCATTCAGCACACTCATCATTAGATTTCATATTCACTATTTTTCACAACAAATGGCAAAAGGAAAATTAAAATTTCATTCTAGCAATTCGAACTTAAACCTGGAGCAATGTATCCAATGGATCCTTTCAGAGTATGTGTAGAAGTGTATGAATCCATGGAGTTTCCCAGGCACAAGCTTGAGATGCCAAAATCTATCAAATAGGCTGTCATGTCCTCGCCAAGAAGCACATTACTGGGCTTTAGATCACAATGGATGACCTGCACAAAACATTGGTGATGAAGGTATTCCATGCCTTGTGCAACTTCCAACGCTATGCTCAGTCTTTGAATCAAATCCAAGCGACACAGTTGACCTTGTGAACTTTCTTCGCCTGCAGGATATAAAAGCTTGTCTAGGCTGCCATTTGCCATAAAAGGAAATATTAAGGCTTTCACATCTGGATCCGAATAAGAGGTTATGATTTTAAGAAGATTTCTATGTCGAACTCTCCTTAAAACATTGCACTCTCTATCAAAACTTTTTTTTGCATATTCATCCAGAATATCAAGAACTTTGATCGCAACCATTGTGCCATCTTTCAGAGCCCCTCTGAACACTTTTCCAAAGCTACCAACTCCTAATAAGTTGGCCTCATTAAACCCATCAGTTGCGGTGAGAAGTTCTTCAAATGAAATTTTTTGAGGGCCCACTTCAAAGGGTTTGAAGGTTACAGACCGTGTCTTGCAATAGCATCTCCACAAGAAAAACATGACCAGACAACATATAAAAAACACAGCAGTCCCAATGGGTATGAACACACTTTTTAGATGCCTAACACTTTTATGTTTGGGAGCAGAGCATGGTGGTAACATTACCCAAGGTCCACAAAGGCCGAGATTTGCAATAAAGGATGTTGCATTAAGCTTTCTGAAAACACCATTTTTTGGGACTTCACCTGACAACTTGTTTACAGATAAGTTAAGATGCTGAAGCGCTTTAAGCTTTTCCAAAGTCAATGGTATCCTTCCTGATAAATTGTTGGAAGAGAAATCTAAGGCTTTGAGATCTTGAAGTTTCTCAAAAGAATCCGGAATTGGACCTTCGAGTTTATTGAAAGAAAAATTCAGGTATTCAAGTGCTAGACAATTTCCTATTGTATCTGGAATAGAGCTTGTTAATTGATTTGCTGAAATATCTATAATTTGAACTTTGTCCATCTTGCCGAGTCCTGCAGGCAGGGGCCCCTCCAAGAAATTATTTGAAAGGTTGAAATATAAAATTAAATTTGGAAGTCCTGCCACCTGTGCAGGAATGCGTCCATGGAGCTTGTTGTATGACAGATCAAGCAATTCCAACTTTTTGCATTCACCTAAACTTGAAGGAATAGTCCCTGTTAATTCGTTGGCTCCAAGGTACAGATGTCTCATCTGCTGGAGGTAGGCAAGGGAGTCTGGAATATTTCCAGAAATATTATTATATAGAAGAGCTAGAAGCCCTAGGTTCTTTAGCTGACCAATCTCCACTGGGATGTTTCCTTGCAAATTATTGTAACCCAAGTATAGTCTCTCCAACCTTTGGAGCCTACCGATTGCAGAAGGAATCTCACCTGTCAAAAAATTTTGATCTAAAACCAGTAGAGTTAAATCGGTAAGGTTTCCAATCTGCCAAGGAATTTCTCCTGTTATTCTGTTCGCATTCAAGGCTAAATATTCTAGATTTGTAGAAAGTTGTCCCACAGATGAGGGTATGAGACCTCTGAAATGATTAAGTCCATAGTCTATTACTCTAAGAAAGGAACAATTAACAAGAGCGGTGAGAAAAGGTAAGCTTTTGTTGCTACCGCTAATAAACTGATTACCCCATAAATAAAAGCCCCTAAGACTACGCAACTTTCCCAACTCTGAGGGCGCTATTCCACTCAGCCGGTTGTTCGATAAGCTAAGATATTGAAGTTGCGAACAATTGAAGAGAGTGATGCTAACTCGGGCCAATCGTAAATTGTTACCATTCTCGCCGTAACTTTTGCTGCAAAGATGTTTGCACAAATATAAGTGTATGTAAGGAAGGTATATTGCATAAATATTTCAACATTCTATTTCACTTAAAAGATTACATTCAAAAAAATTGTTTACATATGAAAAATATTCGTGAGCAAAAGTCTCAGATGTATACTACGGTTGTGCCTTTTTTCGCGCATCGACAGCTCGTGGCCAAGCCCGTGGTGGATAGCTTCCAAGCGCGACCGCACAAGATTCCCATCAATTCTCGAAGGCCACCGCTCGTGATGCTCCTAACATTCCTTTCTTTGCTATGTTCCCTAACATTACCTCTTCCTATCTCACCTTAAAAACTATGTCCGCATTTTACAATGTATCATGCATTCACTTACTTTTGGTTTTTCAGCCAATACACAAAAAAATTGCCGCTCAAAATTTGAACTCACCTACCAATAATAAATTACTGCCAAAAAGTAATTACTGGACAATAAGAATGTCAGACAGGGCAGGGGGAAAAAGATCTGAGTTGATTTCATCTGACAGTGCATTTAATGCATCTGTCTGTTGGCTGCTCAAGATTAATATTTCCAACACTCCCCCTTAATCTTGAGTCTTTCTGCTCTTCATCATTATTTGGAAACTTCCTCGGCGCATTTATTTCGTAGAGTAACTTCCGTGAGCAAAGTTTCCGGGCGCAGTGTTCCTCGGGCTTTTCAACACTTTGCTAAAACTTCCGCCAAGCGATGACCATAAAAGTTCCCGTGAGCACCAAAGTGAAAAAGCTTCTGCACAAACCTATTTCCTTTTGTTCTCGTGATCTTTGGAACCGCTCGAAGTCCGGGACGCGACCGCGCTTTCTCTGTTTTAATTGAAGTTCGACACATTCTGCAATAATCTAAAATTTATATCTTTAGGTGTCAAAAGGTTCTTTGACAAAGCCTTGTAAAATATCCGAGAGCTGCTGCTCAATTCCACAAAATGCCATTTTAATTTCATTATTTTCAACCAATTCTCGGATAAAATGATACCTGATTTCAATATGTTTGCTTCTTCCATGAAACACAGGATTTTTGGTCAAGGCTATTGATGAAACATTGTCATAGAAAATTATTGTTCCATCCTCTTGTTCTTCTCTCAAATCTGCTAAGATCCTTCTTAGCCACACAGCTTGGCATGCTACTGCATTCGCTGCTATGTATTCTGCTTCGGCTATGGATAAGGCAACAATCGGTTGTTTCTTGGAAGCCCATGAAACTGCTCCTGAATCCAAGTGAAAAACATACCCGGATGTGCTCTTTCTATCATCCACATTCCCTGCCCAATCACTGTTAGTGTACCCAACCAGCTAGAACTCATTAGAGGTGGTATACATTATGCCATAGTTTTTTGTACCATTGACATACCTAAGAATCCTTTTACCTACTTGCCAGTGTGTGTCCTTAGGTTGCTCCATGAACCTAGAAATCAGGCTTACCGCATACATTAAATCCGGTCTCGTAGCTGTCAAGTACATGAGGCTTCCAACCATGCTCTTATAGAGGGTTGGGTTAACATTATTGCTGCTGTCCTCTTTACTCAACTTCAGACCTGTAGCTGTTGGGGTTTGAGCTGCTTTGCTGTCCAACATCCTAAATCTTTTCAAGATTTGTTTGGCATAACTTGATTGTGAAATAAAGATGCCATTATCCAATTGTTGGACCTCTATGCCTAGAAAATATCTTAAGAGTCCTAAATCTGTCATTTCAAACTCTCTTTTCATGGCATTTTTAAAATCAGCAATGAGAAAATCATCATCCCCAGTAAATACTAAATCATCTACATACAAGACAACAATTAAAACCTTACCATTTGCTGCCTTGATGTAAAGAGTGGGCTCACCATCGCTATTGCTAAAGCCATTGCTCATCAAGTATGAGTCAATCCTGCTGTACTATGCCCGTGGAGCTTGTTTCAGCCCATAAAGAGCTTTCTTTAGCCTATATACCTTGTGTTCTTTACCTAGAACTTCATATCCAAAGGGCTACTCCACATATACCTCTTCTTTTAATACTCCATTGAGAAAGGCGGACTTCACATCCATTTGATAAACCTTCCACATGTGCTGGGCTGCAATTGCAATGACTGCCCGCACGGTCTCCATCCTTGCAACAGGGGAAAAAGTCTCATCATAATCTCTCCCAAACTGCTGTTTGTACCCCTTGACAACTAATCTTGCCTTATGCCTTTCTATTCTTCCTTCGGCATTACATTTGGTCTTGTAGACCCATTTGACACCAATAACTGATTTCCCTTTGGGTAAATCAGTGAGCTCCCATGTCTTGTTTCTTTCTATTGCATCTATCTCCTCATCCATGGCTTCACACCATTTCTGTTCTTTTACAGCCTCCTCAAAATAAATAGGATCACTATGAGAAAATAATGCGAAATTTACACTCTCATTAAAAGCTTCATCATACCTTTCACCTTGGTAGATCTCCCTTAGACTCTTAGTCTTTCTTGGCACTAGGAAGGCGAGAGTGGGGTCTGAATTTCCAGAGCTGCTTGGCTGCTGGCCTGATGAAGAAGTCTGCTGTTGTAGGTTTTCGGAGCAACTTTCCTGTTGAAAGTTTCTGGAGCATCTTCCTTGCTGGAAGTTTCCGGAGCTCCTTCCCTGCTGGAAGTTTCCGGAGCTCCTTCTCTGCTGAGAATTTCCGGAGCTACTGCTGTTGTTTTCTAAACTGTCAGCTTCCTATAGGTTTCTGGCGCATCTGCGCTCTGCAGCTTCTTCATCCTTAAGGGGTATGGAGACAGAAATATCAGTATTGCTGTCAACTTTTCCATCCCACGACTCATTTTCTAGGAACTCCACGTCCCTACTGATGATTATCTTCTTGGTGACCGGATTATATAGCCGATAGGCTTTGGACTCTATACAGTAGCCCGTGAAAATACACTTTTCACCCTTGTCATCCAATTTCTGCCTATTTTCTTTAGGCACGTGTGCATAGGCTACACACCCAAACACTCTTAAGTGCTCAACTGACCACTTTTGTTTTGTCCATGCCTCTTGAGGGATTTTATCATGGACTGCCTTCGTTGGACTTCTATTTATCAGATAAACAACTGTTGCTACAACCTCTCCCCAATATTCGATAGGGAGTCCCTTTGCTTTCATCATGCTCCTTTCCATCTCCACAATGGTCCTGTTTTTCCTTTCAGCCACTCCATTTTGCTGCAGAGTATAACTGGCTGTGAGCTCCTTCTTGATGCCATTTTTCCTACAGAAATTTACAAATTGATTGGAGGTATACTCTCCTCCACGATCTGACCTTAGGACCTTAATAAAGTGTCCACTCTCCTTTTTAGCCTGGGCCTTAAATAACAAAAACTTATCAAATGCTTCAGATTTATGCTGCAAAAAATAGACCCATGTCCTACGGCTGTAATCATCTATAAAGGTCATAAAAAATCTGCTTTTGCCAAAAGATAGATTTTGCATAGGGCCTACCAAGTCAGTGTGCACCAACTCCAATGGTGCTCTAGCCCTTGTAGAGTTGCCTGAATTAAAAGGTTGCCTATGTTGCTTGCCCAAAATGTAAGCTTCACATCTAACATTAGGCTCTACGATTTTTGGCAAACCATCTATCATATTTTTCTTGAACAAAAGACTCAAACCAGAGTAACCTAAGTGTCCATACCTGAGGTGCCATAGCTTGGAGATATCTTGAATGGCTGCTTTGAAGGCTGATTACTGCAGGCCTTTTGACTGTGCTGAGATTTGCATCTTGAGAGGAAACATTCGGTTCTGTGTCATTTGAACCGCTGCCATAACTCTTTTGCTTCCATCTTTATCATAGATGATGCATTCCCCTTTCTCCATCAGCACTCTATACTCGTTTTGGACCATCTATCCAATGCTCAAGAGGTTATGTTTCAATCCTGGGGCATAAAAGATATCATATATTTGTCTTTCATCACCATGCTTGGTTTGTAGGCATACCATGCCTTTGCCCATGACTGGAACCATCTCATTGTTCCCCATTTTTATTTCAGACTTCACGCTGCTATCAATGGAGGCAAACAAGTCTTTGTTACCACTCATGTGGTTGCTGCAGCCGCTGTCCAAGTACCAAACTTCAGCGCTGCTTTGTTCTGCAAGGTTACATGCAATGAATAGTTGTGACTATCTTTCATTTCCAGCCACATTTGAGTCAACAACATGTGCATTTTGACTCCCTTGGTCACGTTGCTGCCTGCAATCACTTGCATAGTGACCATACTTTTGACAGTTGTAGCACTGCACATTTCTTTTATCCTTTTTTTGATAAGAACTGCTATTCTTTTTTCCTCCTTGGGAGCTGGTCGCCCCCTCATGACTGCTTGCTCGGGCTGAGCTTTCATCACCATCATTTCCACGTCTAGAGTTTCCTCTACCACGTCTGGAGCCTTTTCTACCTCTCCCCCTTCCTCTTGCATTCGACTGAGCATTAAAAGCTTGCTCTTGGGAGGAGGTTGTAGACCTATTTAGGCGCTGCTCATGGGTTTGCAGAGAACCCATCAACTCATCAACTGACAAAGTTGTGAGATCTTTTGCCTCTTCAATGGCAATCACCACCAGATCAAACTTTGTGGGAAGGCTTCTCAATATCTTCTCCACAATCTTCTGTTCTTCCAAAGTTTCACCACTTATCCTCAGCTGGTTAATCAAAGTGGCTGCCCTTGTGTGAAAATCTATAATGGACTCGCTGTCCTTCATCTGCATGGTCTCAAACTCTCTTCGTTGCAGCTGGAGTTTAACTGATCTGACTTTCTCAGATCCTTTGCAGGTGGTTTGAAGTGTTTCCCACGCTTCTTTTGCATAACTAGCTGCTGCTATTCGGGGAAAAATAGCTTCTGTCAAGGCTGCCTCAATCAGACTGAGGGATTTTGCATCATTCTTCCGTGTCTCCTTCAAATGGTTCTTTTGAGCATTGCTCAAAGCTGTAAATGTAGTTGGGTCAGTCACATCTATGAACCCATTTGCAACAAGTTCCCATAAATCATTTGCAATAAAAATGGTTTTCATTTTCTTTGCCCAAACATCATAATTTCTACCATCAAAAATAGGTGGCTGCTGCCAACTCCTATTGTCTCCTCCAGCCATTTTGCTAAAAATGGGGAAAACTAAAAATACCCAGATAAGATCTAAGGCTTTCACAAATACCCAGAAATAAAGATTCTGTTTTTGCACGCCTAGGACAAAGCTAAGGCTTTAAAAACTGATTGCCCAGTAAACCTATGGGCTCTGATACCATGTCAGAAAACTCTTATGCCAAGCAAAGAATGAAAACATGCACAACGGAAGTGTATCAAGGGAAGGAGACAGACATAAATGGAGACAGAAATATTTGCAACATTCTATTTACTCAGAAAAAAGATTACATTCATAAACTGTTTACATATAAACTTTTCAGAGCAAAAGCTCTGTACACATATACTACAGAAGTTGTGCATTTTCCAGCGCACTGGCGCTTCTGCGCTACTGCTCTGTGTGGGATAGCTTCTGGCGCACAGGCGCAAGGCTTACTGACTTTCTTCTGCTGCGGCAGATGCTCCTGAACTTCATGTTCAGTTGCTCCTGAACATTCCTTCTGTTCTCTATGTTTTGCTGAAACTTTTCTTTTTGTCTCACCCAAAAAACTTTTGTCTTCTCTTGCACAGAATAATATGCATTCAATTCTACTTTTGGCTTTTCAGCCAATACACAAAAACTGGCGCTCAAAAATTTGAACTCACCTAAAAATTAATTACTCGCTAATGCAATCACTGGACAAGAAGAATGTCGCATTAACGCGGGGAATGATCCGTTGATTTCATCTCGACAGTGCATTTAATGCATCTGTCCGCTGGCTGATCAAGATCATGGCTTCCCATGCATTCAAATTCACGCTGTAAAAGGAGCAGATTGAAAACTGTCAGAAGGGGTACACTAAACTACTAATTGCAAGTGCAACAGATTACACCATGACTAGACAGATTGAAAACTGTCAGAAGGGTATACTATACAACTAATTACAAGTGCAACAGAGATTACACCATGACTAGACGACAAATTTGCGTACAGGTCCTTTGACGTATGAAATGCGAAGTTGCCTTACACCTAAATGGCTGAGTTCATTACACCCAGTAAGAGCTAGAGCTAGACATGTAGTTGTGCTTACAGCTATGCTACTAGACAATATGCATTTAAGACAAAAGTTAGATTATTAAAATAGACTTGTGGAGTTGCTTACCAGATAGATAGCGTATCGAGTTCAATTGTTGCATTTTTCAAATGACCCGTCATAATAATCAGTGACGTCATATACCAGAAATCCAAACTGAAAATATCAACTACCACAAATGAATATGACTAACACAGATTGATTCACTTCGTTAGAGATATTGCTTTGCCATCTCCTAAATAAGGTTTTTACGAGAAATTGAGTTCAGAACAGAAAACAACCACAACCACTGTGCTACTAACCATAGCATAACACCCGAAGCCACTGAAAGTCGAACAAAAGGCCATAGATCACGAAAAGCAAGCCAGGAGAATCCTTTCCAAGCATCTTGGCAAAAATAAATTATATATAAAAACTGAAAAGTATCGATAATACACCGTGCTAGATTTGTTGTAATAGCTGCTCCCACCAACCCCAAACCCACTTCGATGATTAATAACCAACTCAGAAAGGCATGGGTTATCAATGCAATTAAGGCAATCAAAGCCATGGCCATGACTTTGCTTTGTGCTCGAAGAAATTTTTGCATTGGGAAATTTAATGAATAGAGAAACAGCTGTGGTAGCATCCAAAGTGCATATTCTCCCACTAGATCTGATACATCCTCCTCCTGTCCCAGGAGCTTAAGAATTGGGCTGGCAAAGATGTAAATAAAACTCAAAAGCACTGCTGTACCCAGCAATATTAACCAGGAACGCTGCAAATACACTCCAAGCATTTGAAGTTTTCCTGCTCCGACAGCCTGACCACAGAGAGTTTCTAATGCACTGCCCATTCCCAACTGTATACAATATTACAAACCAATTAAAATTTTGATAGGGTGGATTCAGTCAAAAGAAAATGATTTTTGAGTATCTCTATAAAGTCAAATATAGATGTAATGCATTGTCTTGGATTACTTAGAAATTTTGAAAGATAATTATTTGACTCTTTGGAGGATCAAAACAAAAAATAAATTATTTTTTCATTACTGCAAGAATTAGCTCTGAAACAATCAACATAATAGTTACAAGTCGGTCATTCGAACATCTAGCAAATGTCTCATTTTATTTAATCATGGGTCTTCCAATAAACACAGTTCATACTCTGGCCATCAAACCCGTGAGTTGAGGGAAAACCAAGACTTTTGCATCTTCCAAGGTAGAAACAAGTTGAAGAAAAAAAAATTTACATTCCGATGTCTACAATAGAACCATCTACTTCTAATATAAATATATTTGCTTAGCAGAACTGATTATGTATTACAATATGCAAATGTTGAACATTGACATAAGGCAGAATTGCAAAATTGCTCTGTGGACAGACACAACTTCAAGTTGGGGCAGCAATAATAGCCATAGTCAAGATTTCTATTGTGAATTTCAAGCTAATATGAAATTTATTTCAGTAATTAGGAAGAGGAATGGCTCGAACATGCATCTCTCAGTCGATAGATCGTCGAAGCGGCCAACAAAGGTTCACAGATTTCAATCGCATTGTGGGTTTAATTTCCAAATCAACCAAGATTGTCAAGGCAACATGATGATTAAAACAACTTTGTAATTCTCACATCAATGGTACTGTGTGTGAGAACTATAACAGAAGAAATATGTGGAAATGATTAGGTCTAATCTATAGAACTCTAACTTTTGTTTCATCTAGTTTGTCTCTATTTTATCTATTTTTTTCTATATCTAAGATTGATAGTAGTTATAAATATATTTGAAGAGTTATTGTTAGTTTCATAAGGAAACACGAGAAAATATTTTCGTAGGTCAAACTCTAAAACACTTGGGTAAAAAATCAATGCAACACTCTTTAGCCATGAATATGTTATTGATGTATACATATTCATTTTAGATCACTAATTGAAGTGTTTCCTTCCATAAATGTGAATGATATTTGAATAAATGTGTGGATTGATCAAATAAATAAAATTGAAAATCTTCATATACAACTATATAACAATAATTTGCACAAATATGTGTTTAGTTAACTCTAGATAAGAAAATAATGAATGAAAATTTACCATAATTTGGAATTGAATTTTAAATGTTAGAGGTCAAATAAATGATCTGGTAGTCAATTCCATGAGCATGGACTTGATGCATCAAATTTTAAGAGCTTGAGTTTAGATCTTGTCATTATACTCGTAATGCATTTATAAGAAGATACAATTATTAGTGATGATTTAAAGTTTAAGATCAAAATGGTGGAGAACTAATTTTTAGCTATTAGATAAATTAAGAGGGATGAAATATTTTGGAGATAAGTGCATGGAGAGGAAAACTGAATGAATAATATAAGAGAATGTGAGAAAATGGATACAAGGCATGAATAAATGATGTGGGAATGTGTGTAAATGGAAGAGTAACAACAAAGGGAAATATCCCAATTTTACACAAGATTGCATTATCTATCAATATGTAAATGTATCAAGGCATTCTCATAGAATTAGCACAAAAATAAAAAATGGATGGTATGGGTATTCAAATTTCACCATTACAACACCATAAATTACAATTGTTTTTTATTATTTTATCAAAATTTAATTGCATAACTTGAATTCATTTTCAATGATCCATATATTATGAGTATTGGCTGATTATATCTCATCTCTTATGAGAACGGATGATCCACTTAGAACTCATCAAGTACGTGAGTGATGTTCACAAGGTTGAAGCATTAAGACTTTCTATAATGTCACCCATCCTAATACTAATTTGGATTGAGTATGTTGAACTATGAAGTTCTCCCCAATATAAATCCCACTTAGATTGCTAATGCATTTACTCAACCTTCAAATAGTGTTGTTCCTTATAATATGTTAATTATAAAATACCCCTATAGCTCATTTTCATTTATTTTTACATGTAAGTGAAGTTTTCATAGTGTATCAAATTATTTGATGTTTTATTAGGATTCAGTTGTATAGTTTTTAGTCAATTTTAATTGACACATTTTCTTATGAGTAGTGGTTCACAACTATCATAATCACAAATGATCCAATTAGTACTCAATGAATTTAGGTTATCATGCTCATATGGGTGAAGTACATGGAGTTCTTAAGTCATTCATCTTTATTTTATTCTAGCTTTGATTTTCTTAAACATGGAGTTCTCCCTAAAATCAAGTCCACTTAACCTGCTACCTCATTTAAGAAATGTTCAAAAAGTATTTTTCCCTATGAATTATTCATTGTAAAATATTCATATCTCATTCTCATTCCCTTTCATGTAAGTGGTTTTGTAATGTGTCAAATTATGTGGTGTTTTATTAATATTCAACTATAGAGTTTTGAGTCAATTTCTTAGTGCATATTTATGAGTAGCAATTCACAAGAACCCTTCACTCATGAGTATTAATATTCCACTTAGAAATAATTTCATCTAGGTTCTCCTCAAAGTAGTGAAACATAGAGATTTCTTGAGAGGTCACCCATCTAGGTACTATTTTGGATCCCTAGTTCATTCATTCATTTTTATGTAAGCAGTTTCGTAGGGTATCAACTTATTTGATATTTTATTGATATTAAAGTGTATCATTTTGATTTAGTATTCTTGGCCCAAATTTAGTAGTTCAAAAGAACACATCTCTTATGATCATTAATGGTGTACTTAACACTCATTACATTTAGGTGTGTAAGATGGGGTTAGAAGTCAAATAGAATAGATAAAGTGACACCAACACCTCTAAACTATTAATCCACATCCAAACAAGAGAAAACAAAGTAAGCATAAGGAAAATAAAACATTAAATTAAAATACTCCCCATGCTTGAACTTGAATCACTTCTCTTGCTCTCCTATTTCTCCTTTTGCAAATATGCCCTCAGATTTGTAGTGTGACTTGTGCAAATACCTGCAAATGATAAGTAGAAAGTTGGAGAAGAATAGCTGTTAAGCTGAAAATGGAGAAGGAAGCTTGCTTTTATAGACAACCATTCGAATGGACGGTTGAGATTAATCTTCTAGAAAGATTCCAAGATCAATGGTCCAAATTGATGCACCAAGAATATGCTATTCTTGGAGGAATCATGACAGGAAGACATGCAAAGACATGCAGGCCATGACAGACATGCAGGCTAGGATAGGCATGCAAGGACATGCAGGGACATGCAAGCTATGATAGGAAATGAATGTTATGACAGGGTATCTTTGACCAAGTGGTGCATAAATAATTTATTTTAAAAATGTTGGAAATGGACAAGTGGAAAATAAATAATTTATTCAAATTATTTATTTGAAAATAGAAGAAATGGACAAGTGGAAAATAAATAATTTAATGAAAATGAAAAAGGAGCATTTAATTAAATTTATTAATTTAATTAAATGGAGAGATAGAAATTAGACCTTAAATAATTAATTTAGATTAACTATTTAATTAGGAGAAGTGGCATGGGATAGTTAAATGATTTTAATAATTATTTAACTATGGAAGAATTAAAGGACATGAATAGATAAATAATTAATGGTAATTATTTAACTATAGATGAAAGATGACAAAATAATTAAATATATAATAATTTATTTAACTATTGAAGAAGAGGAAAAATTAGTGACACGATTAGTTTACTTAATCGTCAGGATAGAATAAATATTAGAAAGTGAATTAATTAAATAATTATTAAAATTATTTAATTAATAGAGGAATATAATCAAACATAATTGAATAACTAAAATTATTATCGAAGGATGAGGATGAAGAAAAATGACACTCGAAGGCTTAGGACATTTTTATGTGTCTACAAGGTGAAGCACCAAGACTTGTTGAGAGGTCACCCTACCAATACTACTTCATCTCAAGAACACTTGAATATAGAGTTCCTCCCAAGATCAAGCTCACTTAACATGTTACTCCATCTTTGCATTGGTTTGTTCCTCCCTAAGTTGCACTTAAGGGGTGTTTGTTTGAATATGGTGTTCTAGCTAACTAGTTCACCTAGTAGGTCATATTCACATGTTAAGTTTACTTAGGTCCTAGGAATATTTCTAGAAGTCTTGTCTTGATGAGATCTTATCTATCTTATGTCATTTACTTCTTGTGTCCTAGGTCATTTAATATTTTTACATTAGTTTTTTCATGTTATATGATTAAGATGTTTGTTATGATCTTGTCTAATACTATCTCTCACCTTGCCTTATAAGCAAGACTCCTCTAATATCTTGCAAGACATCTTGTGAATCTTGCATTGTATTGTATTCTTGTTTGGTGGAATAACATCTTTTGTTCTTGTTTCTCTCTTATGTCTATGGAGGTTATTTGGTATTGTAGAATTGATAATCCTATTTGCATCCTAATTACTCACTTCAACAAATAAAATAGTTGTTGCAAAATATATGACTTTGATTTGTTAAAAATACCTATTCTTCCCAAAGAGTAAATTAAATTCATAGACACTTTAATCTCACAAAAGGGGTGTGACATGAATAAAACTAAAGGAAAAAGCTAACCATACAAAAAACAAACTATAAAAAGACACACTAGACAAAGATTCTCCTAAACTTTTCTTTCAATTTGAGTACTCAAAATCTAGTTTTCAATGTCATGAGATCCTCAAACAAAATCTCTTCTTATATAATTTCTTTTCAATTATTTTAATTTACAAACAATGTGTTTGATCTGTATTGTATACTATTAATAATTAGATTTTCATATAATTTTAATTTATTATTATTTTTTTATTGATAAAATGCAATAAAAAAGATTGATCCCTTTCTATTAATAAAAAAATTCAATTACATATTATCTTTCTAATTGTATGGGCTGCAAAAAGATGAATAGCCCATCCCATATCTACAAATTTTGGGCTGCAAAAACATATGCATTACCCTTACGTATGTCATTATAACAACAAAATTTGGAGATAATACAGATACTAAACCCCTATGACCAAGACTATGTCCTAACAACTATACAAAAAGAATAAAAAAAACCATATAACAAACATTCACAAATAGTTTACAAAGGAACCACCAGGGATTCGTTGGAGCTACCTTTGATGAAGTCAGCCATCCATTCTAGACCCTTCGAGTCAACGATGCCCAGAGTCGTCTTCATGAAATATGCACCTTTAGCAGCCTTTCGATGTTGCTGCAACACAGGCGTAGCACCATTGGAGAAGACACAAGGGAACCATTCAATCATGTCCCCATGAGTCAAGAGTCTACCATATCTAGCCACCTCCAAGTTCTCATTCAAATTTCCAAGGAATTTCTGCTTTATCAAGGTCATAGCCATCTGCTTCATCACGTCCTTTAATTTCCCCATGCCTAGGAGAGAGGCCATGAACATGGATGATATGTCCATGTTCACCCGTTACCTATGATTGGCTTGCAAGAAAGCCTCATGTAAAACCCACTATATGGTGAAAAAGCAAGGCTATGGTGGGCCTTTAAAGACGTATTTTAGGTGTCTGTTACTAAACCTTGAAAGACTACTTGGCATTAGTTGGATACAAGACGTGTAGGTATGTCCATCACAGGCCAAGAGAAAAACTTCCAAGACAATAGAAACATTGTGTCTATCTAATAAATAGGCTATGTGTTTGTCATTAATGTTTAGTTTTTAAAGCTATATCATAATACCATTTGTCCATCTGATCTTAGAGCGTTGCCCTTTGGAGCATCAAAAAGTGATTGCATAGTGACGTCAACTGCCTTCATCTCTTTCCTGTTCTATAAGGCTACCATGGCCTAAATATAGAAAATTCAAACATAGTTTTCTAATATTTTAACTTTTTTCAACTATATTTATAAAACCACCACCCTCAACTTTCTTGACCTATGAAATCTACTTCTTTTAATCTTTTTATATTAACAATTACCTATGAAATCTACTTCTTTTAATCTTTTTATATTAACAATTAGACAA
>VDFB02180699.1:0-28087 GCA_007258455.2 Sequoia sempervirens | reverse complement strand
TTCTCCCTTGTGAGGGAAAGGCCAAAGTTGCTTCCACCTTGGAGGAAAGTTCTCAAGCTCTTTCTTTGCAAACCCATGATGAAGGAAACACGTTCTGTTAGGGGTTATAGTTGTGAATGCAGTTTTGAAAAAGAAATGTTTGAGAGGATTTATGAGAAAAAATTCATTGGTAGTGAATGCATTTTCTGAAAATCGTAACACCATAAAAATGGCGTTGTCACACATGAAAGGGACAAATCAAGAAAAGGAGAGAAAAATATAAGAAAATAAGCAAAGGAGAAATTAAAATAAACAAAGGGCATAGGGGTGATCTAATATTTCGGGGTCAGAACTGCTCATAAATATATATAAGTATAATAATAATATATAAATGAATTGCTATAAACCCCCTACTATATCAGACCATGCGAAGAATGTACAAGAAGATAAAGTAAAAATTAAAAATTAAGTCAACATGGAAGGGAAGCCTAAATGCCCCCAACACTTTGCTCGTCCCCAATTTTCCAAAAATAAAACACAAACATGGAAGAATGATGATATAGATAGAAGAAGGTTTACGACACAAAAACCACTCTTGTATCCAAGCACCAACAAGGGTGACAAGGGTCATCCAGGAACACATAGCACGAGTATGGGGGAACACATCACAATGCACAAACTTCTAATATAAAGATAAAAAAGAGGCCTCCCCCTAACACTCATCGACCAAGAGGTTGTCTGCTTCCCATTCTAGATCATCATAAGGGGAAGGGGGGACAAGCCTACAATGGTGGAATATTAAGTGAAGGAGCTTCTGACCCTCTTGCAACAAGGGCTAAGGAAGAAGGCTCTGCAAGGTCTTCTCCACTAGGCTCTTGTGGAGCTATGGTCATCAACTTTGCGAAGATCATTGAAAAGGCCAGAACTTCATCCATATATTTAAACATGCACTTCACTGGAGTGCCATGTTGTACCTCAATGAATGGAGAGGGCTATGCCCGAGATTCACTGCTAGGCTCATTGAGTGACTCAGGAGTGGTGACGAACTCAAGGGAAGTTGGGGCTAGTTCCGTCACTAAGACAAAACAAGCCAATGCAAGACCAACCTTCAGAGAGGGTGGGCTCCTCTTACACCCTCCATTGCTAGAAGGGCCATCCTCCATCTTCTGCTTCATCGGGGGATGAGAACTCCCCATAGATGAGGCAAGGGGCACAAAGGAAGAGGAGGAGGAGAAAACCGCAACAGACACCACTGAAGTATTCGACATATCCATGGGTTTCGAAAAAGGAGGGAAATATGAGAGGCACATCAACAAGGGCGGCTTGACCGAAGGAGTGATGAACACTTGCACCTTTTTGGGGCTAGGCACACTCACAACAGGAGCCAAAAGCAATATAGAGCTCGATTGAATGAAAGTAGAGGGGAGGAGAGAGGAGGATGCAGTAGGAGGCCTTGAAGCAGGGGCGATCATCTCCTCTTCCTTCCTTTGCAAGGTGACCTACTCAGCTGCGAGATCCTTTCGCTAATGCTTGCATTCATGTGCAAGGTGGTTTTTGTGACTCTTCAAGCTAGAGACTAAAGGTTGCGAAGGAGTATAAGACTCTTGCTCAACCGTGGGAGTGTTCACCACATCTATTTCTAATGGAGGGACAGGCTCTTGAATGGGACCCAGAGGAGTAGGTTGAGAAGTAACGAAGCGAGTAAGCTCTAGTGCCTCGACAGCGGGCCTCTTCCCATTTACTGCTTTTGGAGCAGGGGCAACAGGAGGTTGCAGAGGCTAGGGCATAGAGGATTCCCCATGGGGACCCTTTCCCTTGCATACAAGTAGTACCAAGGTCCAGGTGGTTTAGTAGGGAGGTCTAATATCATGATCTTAGGTTTATGCCAAGCACTTGTATCATCAGACTCAGTGGGTAAAAGCCAGGCATATTCATCCAAAACTCTTCTCTAGAAAGATAAGTGGGAGAGCCATCCCTAGGATGGGGGAGCTTCTCCTTTCCCTTTTGAGAAGAGGAGGCAACTTGTTGTTGCACTACTAGAAGGGTTAGTTTCAGTTGTCCCTTGCCCCCGGTATTATACTTCACATATTTCTTGTAAAGTAGGTTCATTCTTGGGGGAGCAGACCAATCGAGGTGGGCCAAAAATGATCCAACAAGTAACCCCCATGAGGCACTAATGGATAGTATCCAGTGTCATGTAATATGTGCACAACACCTTCATGAGAGAATTTCAAACATTTATGAATGACAGAGGTGATTCCATTCATGGAATCCAGCCAAGGTATGCCTAGCTTTAGCCTGAGCAAATTTGACTCCAGAATGACATCGAAGAGTGTGTCTACAACCCTAGGTCCAACTAGGATGGATAGAGTTATCGAGCCATATAACTTGAGAGAAAGACCACCATGTGTATGAATGGTAGATTTCATTTCTTCGTATTCCTTTTTATGCAATGAATTAAGCCACGTCTCTTTTGTAATGACATTCACTTGACTTGCAAGGTTGACTAAGACCCCTATCACAATGTTTCCATTGAGGCGAGTGGGAATGTAGAGGGGAGAGGGCTTGTTGTTTAAAGGTAAATCCTGTGAAGTGAATGTCATGTTTGGGGAGTTGGTCGTAGGCCGCATAGAAGGGGTAACTATAACCATATTAACGTATGCTTTGGGCTGAGCAATAGAATCAAAGGGATTGATAATCATGTTGGAAAAATGTGATGGAAATGATTATGTGTATGTCTACAACTCACTATTTACTTTTGCCACTTATTTGTTCACATTTTGTTTATTCCCATAGAGATGAATAGTACCGTCCTCGATGCAATCATGTATCATGTGATGCAGGTGCATACAATGTTCGATATCATGTTTGCTAACTTGATGGTACTAACAAAAAGAATTAACATTGTACCAACTAGGGTAAGGCTCCCTGAGGGGTTTATGGTTCTCCAAGGTTATGATCTTATCCTTTAGCAACTTATGTAGGATGGAAGAATAAGATTCTACTAACTTTGTGAACTTTTGGTTGCATTTGAGGCTATTATCATTCATAGTGGCTACTACATTCACAATAGCCTTACCTTTCCCAAAGATTGATACAATGGACTTCCCTTTTGAATGAGGGTGTGAGGATGATCCCCTGAACTGGACTACCATTTGTTGATATTCTCATAACACTGCACACAGATGCATGAAAGAAGGGTACTTCATAAGGGTGAATTTCTGTTGCCAAGGTCTTTGCAAGTTCCCTATGAATACCTTCTATACATTAGAATTGGGCAACAAATATGAGATTTGTGAGAAGAGCACTTGATACCATGTTATGCAATCAATAATATTTTCATTATCTCCTTGCTTACATTGAATGAGATTCGAAAAGGTCATCTTCAGTATGATGTTGGGTTGGAATTGTCAGGGAAACTGATTCACAAGTTGGTCAAATGAGAAAATGGAGTTATCTAGTAAGGAATAGTACCACTCGAGAGTTATATCCTTAAGAGATCAAGGGAATACTTTTTCCATCAATGAATTGTGATGGAAGAAATTTGTACATAGGGCATTAAAGGTGGACACATGCATTTGTGGGTCCCCTTTTCCACCATATTTCTCAAATTTGGGAATCTCCATTCCTTGTGGGAACAAAGTACTTAATATTTCTACCGACAATAGACTATGTTAGGAGAAAGGCTGAAAGATAGGATGGGAAAAGGCTTGGGAGAGGCTCGCTAGCTAGCTTTGCATCTTACCCATATTCTAAAGAAGAGTATTCAGAATAGGGTCTTGGGATGACAAAGTTATAGTGTAACCTCCTTCAACACCACCACCAAAGCCACCTCCGAAACCACAAATGTTACCATCGTCAGAACCACTGCCAGGGCCACTTCCACCAATAGGTCCTCCAGTGGAACCGCCTCTGCTTTTGAAACCACCACCATGGCCTCCACCTAAACCAATTCTACTAGTGCCACTTCCATCGCTGAAGCCACCACCACTACCAAAGCCTCCACCACTCATCCCACCAAAACATCCACTACTAGAGGTGACACAAGGGGTGAAACTAAAACCCAAGGGCATTCTGTTTACTTTAATAGTTTTATACCTCTCGGAGGTAGAGGGGATGTTGATTGATAGGATTGCATCATCCATGTATACAGACGTGGGAGGCATCAACACTCCTAATTGTATCTTATGTTCTTCAAGAATGGCCCCTTGTATGATGTTAGGGTTGTTTGGAGGGGCACAGGCTTTAATCAGACTAGAGAGACTAGCTAGAAGTTCTATGCATGTTCGGTCTTTTCCCACCATATACTTTATTTTGCTAACAACCCAAGCAGCCCTAGCCATCTTTGGGTCCTTTTCTAGGTGATTTTCCAAGTCCTCTAGTCCTTTGCTAAGGGTAGAGATATATTATGAAGGAATGTGAATGGCCTCATGCTCATCTACTAACGATGGTGTAGGAGATGTAGGAGGAGTGGGGACGTGGTCAGTCTCATTGGAGAACCCTACTGCACCCCTTGACAACTACTCTTGAGCAACAAGATCAACGACAGATCCAACAAAAAGGATTGTAGAGAAACTAGAAGTGACCTTCGTCCTCTCCATCGGAAGGTTTTGTACGCTTCTCCTAACAATGTACCCAAAAGTCATGGATTAGATTTTGATGCTCATAAACCTTGACAACACTCAGGAGTACAACTATCACAAGGTACTAGAGAAAAGCTTCAACACCAATGAATGGGCAGACATTGGTTCACGTCGGGTTCACCAAAAATGTAAGAGAGGGGGATCAACCAAATCAAGACTCCAAGTCATGGAGAGCCAAGAGCGGAGGGCCGCCCTAACTTACCTCACTTTAAAGGGATGTTTTGGGAAAAGCATCGAGAATGATGTAGACTAAAATACACTTCGATCACTGTACAAATTTGAACTTAAGTTTAGACTAGCTGAGCTAATTTTTGGAGTCAGTACTGTGCCTTGGACAACTCTCTATCCGAGGAAGAAACTGTAGTTCTGGGACATTAGTATGGTGTGCTGATGTCTCTTAGGCGTGCTAGTGTCCATATGGTAAAAAATAGTGGACACAATACAAACTACTCAAAAACAAACTTACATCATAGCTAGCTAATCTTGATGGTAAAAATAGAATAAGTAGATACAAGAAATAGAAACTAAAGTGATAAAACAAGTAAATGAGAGCTAGGGTGACAAAGATGATCTCACAAGGATGCACATTCACCAACTAGCTCCAAATACATGTCCACCTACACACAAGAAAGAGGGGAAAATTGTTGGGGTTGTATAGGGGTCTACCTCAGTCAGACCCCCGTTTTGGTGTTTCCACCTCCATAGATAGCTAGATAACAACGAGAGAGAAATATGTAATAAAAAATTAAAGAAAGTAGAATGTGCAATAAACAGTACAAAACAGTAAAGTGCTACTCAACCAAATCACAAAGGAGAGGAGTGAAATGTTACCACCTCCACCCAAAAGCTCACTAGCCAATGGAGGAGAATACAGACTTGGAAAGGAGAGTTTCGCAAGACCCCAAGCCCATGCTGCTAATGGCTTGCTTCACACTTTCTTTGCGGAGTTGATGGAGTGTTATTATTGCTGTAATGGAGTGCTAAAGTGTTGCTAAAGAGTGAAGAATGCAAAGAGAATGAAGTTAAGGTGCTTGAGAATGAAAAAAGAGATGGATTGAATGAAGAATGGTAATGAATTTGAAGGAGAAGAGGGAAGAATCTGCCATATTCGAGGTTGGTTGGTCAAAGAGGGATGTTACAACTTGACCCCAATTGAAAGTGTAACGCCTCTGCTAGCTTTAAATACAGGAATCCATCAAGGATATAAGTACACCACGTGTGTGTCCCCAATAAATATTCTCTCACCAACACAAGAGACATATGCCAAGTGGAAGGAAGGAAATTGGGTGATGTGGAATTTTTCCTTCGGATTTGGTTTTCTAAGGTGAAGGTCTGTGAAAGGGGAATTCGCTCCTATACAAATGAAAACTAGTGATTTGTGACATTTTGTTTGTAGATTCTAAATATATTTTCTTCATAATTTTTGGAAGCATACTTCACTTCTTTTTCCATCTCCTTTGAAAACTAGTTTTTAATAGTAAACACCATTTTAAAATAGTGATGTTACTTGCTAACACATAATTTTATTTTTTTATGAAGGATAAAATTCCATTTTTTTCTAATTTAGATTTGTAACTATGATATCTAGTGCATGGAATTGGTTTCATAGCATTTTGAATTGAATATTTTTTTCTTAATTAAGTTTCAAAGTCAAGACAATTACAATTTAGACATGATTTACTGGCTAAAACATAACTTTTTTTTGTATGTATCGAAATTCAATTTTTTTTTTTGTTGGATCAAGGACATCAATATCTAGTGTACTAATAGTTTTAATTTTTTTTGACAATCTGCTATTTTTCCACATGTGCAGAATAGAGAGCTTGATTTTTGGTGAAAACCTACATTCACAAGAAATAAAAAATAAATATAATAATCAATTAAGTTTAATTAAAATTATACTTTTTTGGAAGCTTATAATAAGGACTACATACTTGCAAAAATTAAACTTTAAATGAATTCATTTGATCCCCCAAAAGGTAAACCAAAAGTGGTTTTTTATCAACATTTTGATAGGTGTAAAGGAGACTTCGTTATAGGTATGGTTTAAAACTAGCGGGGTTTTATACAAGGGGGTTTAGTCTAAGGTGGTTTGATCAAACCCTCTTCAATTGGAATCCTTTAAATGAAACTTTTCAAGGCTTAAACCATTATAGTTTATAAAATATGTGATTTCAGCAAAAATCAAGATCTCCTAGAAAGTGTAAACCACTATTGTGGGATCATGTGCTACATTATTATTTAAAATACTAGGGGTATTATTGTAATGACATTAAATAAGGAGGCCATGGAAAAGGGTCAACACTAAGAGTTGCAATCATCATTCTTGAAGGCCACTCCCTTTCTCTCTCCATGGATGTCAGAGAGTTCTATTGTCAAGAGTAGAATCTTGTGATAATTGGTGGGACCCTCATTATTTTTCATCTTCATCATGGAGTGCTAGATTTAGAGAGTTGTGCCTATTAGGATTTAAGTAATTGCATAATAAGGCATAGGATTTTGATTATGAACCATGGTTTTGGTGACCACTAGTTTTTGAAACCACTTGAGATTTCCTATTTTCCTTTGCTTTATAAATTAGAGCCCTAGGATAGAGGTTTCATAGTGATATGTATGTAAAGTATACTTATGCTATTGAATTATTGTCAAATTGAAGAGATCGAGTGGATTGTATTGATGCACTTACTCTATTAAGATTAATACAAGATTGGTGCCCATTTTTTGTGAATTTATTTTTGAAAGGGTTTATCCATGTATTTTGATGTTATCTCTCATTACTAATTTTAATTTTCTATTTAATATTTTTCTCCATATTATATTTCAAATTTGATGAACAATCATATGCAAATATAATAACTTAATTTAATTGATATACTTTATGTTTATGCTTTCATTGTATTTTCTTACCATATTCTCAATAGTTAGGTTAGCTCACAATGGTTAATATAAGGGGGTGGGAACTTGAATTTAGTTATTTAAATTTTGGGTTTATCAAATTAGTTATTTAGATTACCATAGGGTTGAACTAGATCAATCTTGTTCCATTAAAAAATGAACCATGTGGCTAAAATGGTAATCTTGAGATAGAGACCATGTGCATAGAAGTAAGTTCAAATGAGGGTGCATCAATGATGTGCGAATGGAAAATACATGAGAATATGTGTAAACACGGGTAAAAAAAGGTGAATACTAGTTAAGCCATAAGCCAAAAAAACACAAGAGTATACCACTTATCAATATGTTACTATATTTAAGATGTTCCACCAAGACACCCACAAAATGAAATGAGAAATGACATGGGTGCATAATGGTTAATATAAGGGGGTGGTAACTTGAATTTAGTTATTTAAATTTTGGGTTTATCAAATTAGTTATTTAGATTACCATAGGGTTGAACTAGATCAATCTTGTTCCATTAAAAAATGAACCATGTGGCTAAAATGGTAATCTTGAGATAAAGACCATGTGCATAGAAGTAAGTTCAAATGAGGGAACATCAATGATGTGCGAATGGAAAATACATGAGAATATGTGTAAACACGAGTAAATAAAGGTGAATACTAATTAAGCCATAAGCCAAAAAAAATATGAGTATACCACTTATCAATATGTTATTGTATTTAAGATGTTCCACCAAGACACCCACAAAATGAAATGACAAATGCCATGGGTACATAATGGTTAATATAAGGGGGTGGGAACTTGAATTTAGTTATTTAAATTTTGGGTTTATCAAATTAGTTATTTAGATTACCATAGGATTGAACTAGATCAATCTTGTTCCATTAAAAAAGGAACCATGTGGCTAAAATGGTAATCTTGAGATAGAGACCATATGCATAGAAGTAAGTTCAAGTGAGGGTGCATCAATGATGTGCGAATGAAAAGTACATGTGAATATGTGTAAACATGGGTAAATAAAGGTGAATACTAATTATGTCATAAGCCAAACAAAATACAAGAGTATCCACTTATAAATATGTTATTGTATTTAAGATGTTCCACCAAGACACCCACAAAATGAAAAGAGAAATGACATGGGTACATAAATGTTTCACCATTATAACCTAGTCAAATTTTGATAGAAAAAACTCCATGGTTTGAAAATATAATTTTTTGAGCTTAAATGTAAGCATATTTTAATGTTATGATTTATATTAATTGGATAATGTTGTAGTGAGAAATGTATATGAAGTAGGGTTAAAAACCAAACAATTAGATATGGAAGCAATATATCCAAATAATCTTAAGATTAACAAATATTCATAATAACAATAGTGTAGTTAATTTGAAATAACAAGATATTAAATATTGTTATGATTAATTTGACATAAAAAATGATAATATTATAATAAGAAACATATCCATATATATTTTAAAAAATATTATATCATTTTCATTTATAATTCAGATTTAGTGTGATTTACTTAACCCTAATTTCTTAATAATCTAAACTTATAAATGTTTACTAGTTTTCATGCTCACTTTCTCATAATATTTTATATCATAATTTTTTTATTTTTTATTTTCCAATACCGCTTTTTAACAGCTGACCACTTTTGCTATCTTCAAAAGTGATTTGGATTGTCACTAGCATTGATATTATCCAAATTCTCAAAAAAGCAAAGGTGATTGCTAAACATGACACATCCGAAAACCCAAAAGCTATAAAAAAGTATGATAGGAGTCTAAATTCCTATATACTCCAACAGCTAGCATGCTTCATTTTTCACCTTACTGTTACTGTATTTCTAAGTTTCTATAAACTCCAATAGATAGCATGCAGGATTAATCTATATACTCTTACTGTTAACATGCATTCTTTTTTAACACTTCCTCTAGGGATTATTCTGGAGAGGTGTGGTGTGGTTGGTTATTGTGAGAAGAGATGGTGTATAGATGAGGGAAGTGACACCAGGCCAGCACTGAGCAATGCAGTTGTTCTTTGAACAGTAGTCTGCAGTGCTCCCACACCAGTTGTACTTACTGCAGCACCTTCCTGAGTTGCAAAAGAATCTTCCAGCTGGACTGCATGTTGGATCTCCCTCTACACTGCTCATCATCATCATCACTGCAACCATTACCATGACCACCCATCCTTTCTTCATCTCCATCTTTGCTCACTTGCCACCAAGACTATATCTGCACAAAGAAAGACTTATCACCACCTACAGACAAATGGCTTATATAAAAACTGTTTCTATCAATATGAGAATAATATATGTAAATTGAAGTAAGCATTAAGGAGGAGAATCCATTAATACCTTTAACAAACATAACAAGATTGACTCCTTACTTGTGTTGGGATGCTTTGAAGTGCAGGAGGGGAGTCTATTTATAGTTCAAAGTGTCGTGATTTCTATGCCAACTGAGGCTTGTAAAATTAAACGTGGATAACGATGCGGAGCTTCTAGTGCTATTTGAAATTGTTAGCATTGGTGCTAGTGGGCATGCATTTTCAGTGCGCCCACGGTTTTTGAATTTGCTGTACCCTATCTTTCATGTCATTAATTTATAGGAACTATTTGTGAGAGGTCAAATAAAAATTACAAGATAACCTAATAAAACACGTCGACTTATTATAAAAAAGCTGACCTCCACTTCGTAAGTGCTTTATGACTGTAATTATTTAATGTGATGAAATTTGCATAGCCACGCCGAAATTCAATTCTTAAATCAATCAAATATTGACACATGCAGAGTTTGGTTTTTTTGTTTTCGGATTTGATTTTATCTTTGTATTTATTTTTATACATCTGTCATTATTATTATTTATGTATTGTGCATATCATTTTATTTTTATATTCATACATTCATTTTGTATCTCAATGTTTATATCATTTATGTTTGGTCAATTCCATAGTGCTTGGGTTTGATCATAGTGTTTGAATTTGACTTCAAATCGTACAAAATTGACCTCTAAAATTTAAAGTGCAAATTTAATGTACACTAATTCATATCAATTATCATTGAGAAATTAAGAGCATAAGTTTGAGTCATCCTAGGAATACTTTGAACTAGAGCATTACAAGAAACAATAACCAACATCAAAATCATTTAGGACACTTTGATGTTAAATTAAACATTCATCCATGGTTGCAAAGCTAGTCTAATCAAGAAGGTTGATCTAGGAAAACATGACCCTTGCAATCCAATGATTTCTTCAATAATTTTTTAATATTAGTAATCCTTATACATCAATAAACATTAGAGATAAGGATACCATAATTTTGAGTAATCTACACTCAACTAGAATAACCTTGTAGGTTATCAGATAGTTTTGTGCATAAAGTCATTTCCATAAAGCACAAGATCGATCACATGTAGTGGAGATTCAACCCACACAGATTTTATGATTGTTTAAAACCCAAAAAAATCTTTTGACTATAACCATTAATTTCTATACCATCAACAAGTGAAATTTGCATGGTGTTTACATTTAATTCTTAACCATAATTCTTAGAGCTAAGTGCCTATTACTTCTCGTTTACCTTCCAAGCATGTATTGGAACTATAAATTTTTAGCTAAATTATTTAAATCTAAGTTGTGCTTTATTTATATGAATTTATTTAATTAGCCTAGATTTATGTAAAAGCAATTTTATTTCCTTATAATACAATATTTTAAAGGAGAAGGTACATACTACTTACACTTTTCCTAAAGTTTTTCATTCACTCTATCCATTTCATTAAGAATATTGTTCTAATGTCCAAGTTAAGTGAATCTAGCACACAAGTTGATTAAACTTAGTTTTTTCCTCATTTGTTTACTTAGTTTAACCCTTATGATTTGGATCAAACATAGATATTGCTTATTTTGCTACCTTGGCTAGAATTTGTGGGTGTGATTCTATCTCCTAGACAAAATCATAAGCAAGATATCATCTATTGTTTTAAAATTCCCTTTTCCCTTTTCTAAGCTATCCCAATTTAAAAATAGACTATTTTTTGTCAACTTGTGCATCAAATCTTTTGAATTAACACAATAGATATTTAAAGGAAATTTCCAAGGGCATTTAAGGATCATTGACATGTTAATCCAAAAGTAATTCAAAAGTAGCCTAGAGCATTCAAATGAGAGCAATTTGGATTAACAATAGAAATTTCTACATCACACATTATATTTTTGTGTGGGTTATATGCATGGAAATAGACAACCAAAAGGGGGTCAAAAGTGACCATTTTTTCCTTCTTTCAAATTTGGTAAAATATAATCTTGGATGATAAATTGAAGATAGCCACGCTCAAAATTTGAAGATGTTACAAAAACAACAATTGTAGTGCTTAGAATGTAGTTTATAAAATACTATTTTTTTTCTTTTTAAATATAGTTGATATTAAGAAGTTAAAATAGGGGGAGAACACAAAGTGCTCATGTTTTTATCAAAAAACTATATAACATAGCATCTAGTGTGATCCTCCTAAAATTCTGAATTTTTTGTAGTATTTCAAAAATTTCTTTAGTGAAAAATTAGGTAACATCATGTAGTTTATGTTTATTTTTTTTGCTAATTTTTTCATCAATACATGGTTTTTTTATTAATTTTCAAAGTAGATACATCCTAAAAAATAGAAAATTGAGCATGTGAGCCCTCTAATATTTTTGAAAAATAATTAAAAACATTTTTAATGTATAAAATAGAGTGTGGAATAGAAAAATATAATTTATTTCAAATTTGGATGAATGGATAAAAGATACACTAAAAATACTATACATAAGTTTTTGGAAAAAAAGGAAAACATTGACAAAATAAATTCAAGATGAAAACCTTAACATATTTAAAATATAAAAAAATCATATGGTTATAAAGATAAGAGAGAACTTAACGTTATTGTGATTTTTTTTCAAATTAACATTAAAAGACATACCAACTTGATGGAGAGCACACTTGACATTTAAGTATTTTTCTACATTTTGTAGAAACAAAATCTTTGGGTATTGAAAATGAAGTCCAACCCTTTAGGTTTGATTCTCAAAGAAAATCCAACTTCAAGAGTTGGAAATATTTAATAAAACTAATAGTGCAAGTGTGTTATAATGTGCTCACATTATAAAATGCTCATGCTATAACACAAGTGTGTTTCTTTAAAAGTAAGAAACATTAAATGGTTAGAAAACATATTCATTCCATGAGTTTGGACCCACATGCTCTATTTTTTCCTTACAAAATATACTTTCTTTGACATATAAACTCACTTTTTTATAATTTTGAGGAGTTTCAATCATTGTTTCACAAATACACCTTTTTCTTCATTCAGTATCATAGAATATTAAAATTGCATATTTTTAAATTGAATTTGATAATTTGATTGATCATTTTCATGTTTTAAAAAATTGTTGTTTTCATGTTTTGAAGAACTTGAATGATTGTATTCATGTTTTGACTTTTATTTTAATAATTATCTATTATTTTAACCAAATGTATAAAAGTGATATAGAATTCAACATTGAAAATCAAGAAAATTGATGAAATACTCAAATATTGAAGGAACATGAAGTGGAGAAGAAATGAGACAAATTTTTGCAATTTAGAAATTGAAATTCCATAGTTGAAAGTATGTCCCCTTTTCCATCTCAACTTGATATTTGATATTTTGATAGTTTGAATGATTCTGAAATTGTCTTGGTAGGAAGTATAGTTAAAGCTTGGAAGATATTTTATTGTTAGCATGCCCATAAGACCTTAAAATATGAGTACATAAATATTTTCTTAATGCCTAATGAATATTCTATTTGGTGCCAATTCTCATATTATAGTTGACACAAAAATCATTCACATTTTAGATTATTTAATTTATTATTATTATTTTTTTGATCAAATAGAATATCATATAACAATTTTATATTAATTTAACAAATTTACATCAACATTTAGCACGGGTGAAATAGACTAAATTTGTTTACATACGTTAAACTGATTGATTGGTTGGTATCCAACCCATACGAAATAGGACTAAAGATGATAGATCTTTATATAGCACAAAAGATAGAAGAAAATGTTGGAAAATTAATTTCTCCTAAGTCTTCTCTCACATCAGCCCCCTGTTTCACCTACCCGTCAGGAGCCCCCATATTCAATGATAGTGTTTTTTGAGATCTTCATCCCTACAACTCCTGACAGCCCCATAAGTTAATGTAGTAGGAATTTTTGAATTCCAAAATTTACTACGGTAGGTGATTTCAAATTTTGAGAGGGAATATTGAAGAATCAAAAGGAATGAAGAATCAAGTTAGTTTTACACTTTTTCTCTATGTAGCAGTAGTCTGAAGAGGAATGTTTTTGTTTTTTGTGTGATTCAGAGAAGTCTGTACACACCAACAGTTGTAGTTTGTTTGTTTTTGTGATTGAGCAGTGATTGCTCTTGAAGAGCTCTGCGTAGCTCCTGGCAGTGAGCTCCAAGTAGCTCCTAAATTTTGTCTATCTATGTGAGCACCTCATGAAAGCTCCCAGCAACTAATAGTCTATAGCTTAGGTTTATTTTCTGAGTTATATGTTTAATCTTTCATGTATTGTCATTTCCAGCTTAATTAATAGAAAGGAAAGTTGCATGTCTCCTTGTGCTTCTGCATTTTGATTTGGGTATTTCTAGTTTGGCTAGAAAACAAAGCAGTAGCTCTGTGCTTTCATTTTATTTAAAAATTCTGACATGGTATTAGAACCATAGGCCCCATTTCTTCATGAGTTAGGGAATTTGTTTTTCTAGGTGTTGTTTTTTCTTGTAGGAGACATGGTTGTAGATGAAGGGAAGAGTTGGCAGTAGCCACCATCCTTTAATGGATAGAACTATGATGTTTGGGAAAAGAAGATGAAGACCATAATGGTTGCAAACTATTTGTGGGAGTTTGTGATCAGTGGCCTCAATGATATAACTGATCATGCAACATATGCAGTTCTCACAAACAACCAGAAGACCTAGCTAAAGGAGTTGAGGAGGAAAGATGCTGACATTGAATTTAATAGAAGCAGCATTGACAGAGGCCATTTCTTCCTTAAGAGCAACAACTAACTATGGAAAGGAAGCTTGTGAAATCCTCAAGACCAACTATAAAGGGACTGACAAGGTCAAATTGGTGAAGTTCTAGATGCTTCGAAGAGAGTTTGAGACTCTTGAAATGAAGGAAAATGAGTCAATCTCAGTTTTCCACACAAGACTCCCAGGTTTAATAAATCGGTTGAGAGTGAATGAAAAAGTAATGGATGATTAGATTATTGTGGAGAAAATCCTCAGGAGCTTACCCACAAATTTTGATGCAGTGGTGATTTCCATTGAAGAGGCAAAGGATCTCACAACATTTTCCATTGATGAGTTGATGGGTTCTCTACAAACCCATGAGCAACACCTAAATAGGTCTGCTACTTCTTCCCAAGAGAAAGCTTTTAAAGCTCAGTGAAATGCAAGAGGAAGGGGGAGAAGAAACAATGGTGGAAGGAGCTCAAGAGGTAGAGGTCATGGTAACTCTAGACAAGGAAATGCTGGAGGAGAAAGCTCGGGATGAGCAAGCAGCCAAAAGGGAGTGAGCAGCTCTCAGACTAGCTCCCAATAAGGAAAGAAGAACAACAATTCATATTAGAAGAATGAAAAAATCAATGTTGAATGCTACTACTATCATAAATTTGGTCATTATGCAAGTGAGTGTTGGAAAAAGCACAAAAATTAGTCTTGAAACAAAATACAAATGTGGTTGATGTGAATGTGGCTGAAGAAAATCAGTCCACAACCTTCATCATGTGCAACATTGGTGAAGAAGGCAGCCCTGAAGTCTGGTATTTGGACAATGGTTACAACAACCACATGAGTGGTAATGAAAGTTTATTTTCTTTCATTGATAAAAATGTAAAGTCTAAGATTAGAATGGGGAACAATGGATTAATTCCAGTTGTGGGAAGAGGATCTATTATGATCCGCACCAAGCAAGGTGAGAAGAAGAAGATACAAAATGTATTTCTTGCTCCTGGGTTAAAGCATAAGCTCATGAGTGTTGGAAAACTGATCCAAAATGGATATAAAGTGCTAATGGAGAAGGGTCAATGCATTATTTATGAAAATAATGAGAGGACGAAAGTGTTTGCAGTAATTCAAATGATAAAGAACCGAATGTTTCCTATGAAGATTGAGACGTGTTTCTCATCTCAATCTATTGTTGCACCTCTCATGAATGCAAAAAGTACAACAATACAACAAGAAGCCCTCAAGAGCACCATTCAAGACCTATCCAGGCTATGACATCTTAGGTATGGACATTTAGGCTATGTTGGTTTAAGTCTTTTGTCCAAAAACAAAATGATTGATGGTTTTCCAAGAATAGTAGAGCCTAATGTTAAGTGTGAGGCTTGCATTTTGGGCAAGCAAAATAAGCAACCCTTTCAATTGGGCAACTCTACAAGGGAAAAAGAACCATTGGAGCTAGTGCACACTGATTTGGTAGGCCCTATGCAAACCTTATCTATTGGTAAAAGCCAAATTTTTATGACCTTTATTGATGATTACAACTGTAAGACATGGGCTTATTTTTTATAGCATAAATTTGAAGATTTTGACAAGTTTTTAGTGTTTAAAGCCTAGCCTAAAAAGGAGAGTGGAAATTTTATCAAGGTCCTAAGGTTAGATCAAGGAGGAGAGCATACCTCCAATCAGTTTGTAAATTTTTGCAAGCAAAATGACATAAAAAAGGAGCTAACAACCAATTATACTCTGTAGCAAAATGGAGTAGCTGAGGGAAAGAATAGGACCATCGTGGAGATGGCAAGGAGCAAGATGAAAGCAAAGGGACTTTCAATTGAATATTGAGGAGAGGTTGTAGCAACAACTGTATATTTAATTAATAGAAGTCCAACAAAGGCGGTCCGTGACAAAATCCCTCAAGAGGCATTGACAAAACACAAGTGGATGGTTAAGCACTTAAGAGTGTTCGGGTGTGTAGCATATGCTCATGTGCCTAAAGAAAAGAGGTAGAAATTGGATGACAAGGGTGAGAAGAGTATTTTCACAAGTTACAGTGAGGAGTCCAAATCCTACAGGATGTTTAGTTTGGTTACCAAGAAGATAGTGATTAGTAGGGATGTGGAGTTCCTATAGGATGAGTCATGGGATGGAGTGATAGATTATGATAGCTCAGAACCGCTCCTGACAACTCCTGAAGAAGCAGAAACAAAACAAAGAAGTTCAACAAGAAGAGCCTGCAGTTGCTCCTAAAAGTGTCGGACGAGCTCCTAAAAGCTCCAAAAGAGCTCCTAAAAACTCCTGATAGCTCTTGAAGCAGGTAGACAGTTAGGAAGACAGTCACAGATAGCCAGAAGATTGGGTCCTAAAAGCACCGGTCAAGCTCTTGAAAGCTCGCAAAAGCTCTTGAAAGCTCTTGAAGTGAGTAGACAGAAAGGAAAGTAGCTAGAGACAGCCAAAAGATTAGCTCTTGAAAGCTCCAGAAGAGCTCCTGAGAGCTCCTGACAGTTCCTGAACCAGCCTGTTCAGTAGAGTAGTAGCAGTAGTGAAAGTTCAAACCCCACTCTCACCTCCCTAATGACAAAGAAGAACAAGAGTCTAAGGGAGATCTACTAGAATGAAAGGTATGATGAGGAACTTGATGAGAGTGTGAATTTTGCATTATTTTCTCATAGTGATCTAGTTTATTTTGAGGATGTTGTGAAAGAGGAGAAATAGTGTGAGGCCATGGATGAGGAGATAGATGCAATAGAGAGGAACAACACATGGGAGTTAATTGATTTGCCTCCCAACAAGCAAGTTATTGGGGTGAAATGGGTCTACAAGACCAAGTGTAATGTCGAAGGAAGAATAGAGAGGCATAAGGCAAGATTAGTTGTCAAGGGGTGCAAACAATAGTTTGGAAGAGATTATAATGAGACATTTTCCCCCATTGCAAGGATGGAAACTATGTGGGCAGTCATAGCAATTACAACCCAACACAAGTGGAAGGTGTTTCAAATGGATGTGAAGTCTACCTTCCTAAATGGAGTGTTGAAAGATGAAGTTTATGTGGAGCATCCATTTGGATATGAAGTTCCAGGTCAAGAACACAAGGTGTATAGGCTGAAGAAAGCTCTTTATGGGCTGAAGCAAGCTCCACGGGCATGGTACAACAAGATTGACTCATATTTGATGAGCAATGGCTTTAGCAAAAGCGATGGTGAGCCCACTCTTTACATCAAGGAAAAAAACGGTAAGATTTTGATTGTTGTCTTGTATGTTGATGGTTTAGTTTTCACCGGGGATGATGATTTCCTCATTGTTGATTTTAAAGAGGCCATGGAAAGAGAGCTCGAAATGAGAGATTTAGGTGTCTTGAGATACTTTTTAGGCATAGAAGTAAAACAAATGCATGATGGTATATTTACCTCTCAAGAAAAATATGCAAATGAAATTTTGAAGAGATTTAGGATGTTTGAAAATAAGTTTTCCCCAACACCAATAGCCATAGGTCTAAAGCTGAGCAAGGAAGCTTGCAGAAGCAATATAGATCTAACTATGTTTAAAATTTTGGTTGGAAGTTTGATGTATTTGACTGCAACTAGGCCTAATATAATGCATAGTGTGAGTCTTATTTCCAAATTTATGGAGACTCCAAGAGACACCCATTGACAAGCAGATAAAAGAATATTGAGGTATGTGAATGGCACCAAAGGATATGGTATTTTGTACAAAGCAGCAAATGATTTTGGGTTGGTTGGTTACATAGATAGTGATTGGGTAGGAAGTTTGGATGATAGGAAGAGCACATTGAGCTATGTGTTTCACTTGGATTCAAGAGCTATCTCATGGGCTTCCAAGAAACAACTCATAGTTTCCCTATCTACAACAGAGGTTGAATATATAGTAGCGAATGCAACATCATGCCAAGCTATTTGGCTGAGAAGAATCTTAGCAGATTTGAGAGAAGAACAAGAAGATGGAACAACAATATTTTGTGACAATGTTTCATCAATAGCCTTAACGAAAAATCATGTGTTTCATGGAAGAAGCAAGCACATTGAAATCAGGTATCATTTTATCAAAGAGTTAGTTGAAAATGGTGAAATTAAAATGGAATTTTGCAGGTTTGAGCAATAGCTAGCAGACATATTCACCAATCCTTTGAGCAAGGACAGTTTCGAGCACCTAAGGAGTAGATTGGGCGTTGTTGATTTGGATCAGGATTGATCTTGTTTCCTCTGCTTAGGACAAAAGAGGAGTGTTGAAAAAATAATTTCTCCTGAGCTTGCTCTCACGTTAGCCCCATGTTTCACCTACTCGGAGCCCTAAACTTCAACAACAATTTTTTTTAGGATCTTCATCCCTACAACTCCTGACAGCCCCATAAGTTAATGTGGTAGGAGTTTTTAAATTCCAGAATTTACTGGGGTAGGTGATTTCAAATTTTGAGAGGGAATGTTGAAGAATCAAAAGGAATGAAGAATCAAGTTAGTTTTACACTTTTTTTTTGTACAATAGTAGTCTGAAGAGGAATGTTTTTGTTCTCTGTGTGATTCAGAGAAGTATGTACACAACAACAACTGTATTTTGTTTGTTTTTGTGATTGATTAGTGATTGCTCCTGAAGAGCTCTGCGTAGTTCTTGGTAGTGAGCTCCTAGTAGCTCCTAAAGTTTGTCTATCTATGTGAGCACCTTATGAAAGCTCCCAACAGCTAATAGTCTGTAGCTTAGGTTTATTTTTTGAGTTATATGTTTAATCTTTCATGTATTTTCATTTCTAGCTTAATGAATAGAAAGGAAAGTTGCATGTCTCCTTGTGCTTCTACATTTTGATTTGGGTATTTCCAGTTTGGATGGAAAACAGAGCAACAACTCTATGCTTTCATTTTATTCAAAAAATTTGACAAAAAAATACCATTCTCCCTTGAGATGACTACTGAAGCTAGCTGCACTAAAAACTAAAGAAGAAGAAGCAATTGGGAGATGCATACCATCTTGAATGTGATTGAGAAGAAAATATAGAAAAGTTTGAATAGAGAAAATGTAGTAAGATACAAAGAGTTACCCATATCTTTTTTCAAACTTTCCAAACTGATAAGACATTTGAGAGGGAATCACCAATTAACCCCTCACATATGCAACTTATAGCAGTGGAAAATACTAGAGAAGAGGCCATACATACCATGGGAAATATACCTCTAATCACAGAAGATCCAATAAGATGGCTAAAATTGTCTAGAGCTTCCTCTAACGAAGAGACCCAAAAAATTAATGGTTGAATGTTCAAGTTGTTTGCGAGAATTTTCACCATTCCTTTGTCTAAGGAATGTGTGACAAGCCTCTTCCATAGGAATGCAAGGAAGAATAAACGTTCGTTCAAGCTTCTCACAATCAAAACCATGAGGATCAAAACAATCCAAAAAGTTGTGGGGAAGATGAACGCGCTAGTTGTAGTCCATGCACATAAAAGTATGAAAAAGCGAGCACTGACAAAGCCAAATGATCAATAAAAGATATTCTAACATGGGTGAAATAAATTTCTTTGGGATCAATATCACTTCTAGAATGAGAGAATATAAGTGAGAAATACTACTAACAATCAATAAAATGCAAGGAATTGTGGGCGAGACTAAAAATTTAAGCATAAGGTACAAAGAAATAAATATTTCTTAAGAAACTACCACCTTAGATAGCACCATATCAGCAAGGCATAAATGATATTTAGTGTGAGGAAAAGTGTTGAAAAGTGACATGAATATGAAACAACTAGGTACCTGCACAAAAACACATGTTAGTACTTAAAAGAATTGAGATTGAGAGATGGCACGAGACACACGTGTGGAGAAAGGATCTCACACAACACCCAAGACAACAAAATATGGATAGGTATTGACAAGCCACTTGTACTACCACAAATAAAAATATCCACATATGCAAATGGCGATGGAATCATATTACCATCTAAACAGCCAGGGGTGCATTTTTTCATATAGATTTCCATAGCACACAAGCAAAACAACTACTCATAATGCAAAATAAAGCTTTGGCTCATCACTTTGAAGATACCAAACTCTAGAGGCCTCATATATATCCCAAAGATAAACTATTTTGCAACTAGCTCTTTCCAAGATATCTATTGTATAGAAATTGGAAAGAATTGATCTTCTCCGATAAATTCAAACAGAATTTTTTTTTGTGTCAAATAACAAAATTGAGGATGAAAGACACACTTTTGATATCAAAACAATAATATAGAGCCAACATAATAGTCAACTCTAGAAACAATAACCAACTACTTCAATAGAGTGAAATGAGTATTAGGTATTTTCAAAAAATTGTTCATCTCTCAATATTTGACATAGAATAATTGTGCCTTTCATATATGAAGTTTCTAAATACATAGTATTTTTCATTTTCCAAAACTCAGTTGGCTAACCTATCTGCAAGAGAGTTTTTTTCCCTATAACAATATTTATACTCAAAGTATTGTTATACTCAAAATATTCTAAATTTTGAAGCAATGAGAAACTAATGGGCCATAGAATAGGATAGTCACCAAGAGTTTAAGTGGTTACTCTTTAATGCATTGATTATAGTCATATAGTCTCCTTCTATCTCAATTTTGGTCAAGCTCATTTCTAATGAAAGATACAAACCCAATAAAAGTGCTTGAATTTTAGATTCATTGTTAGTACCATCAGAAATATTTTTTCCCACCTACAATGATTAAAAATTTCCACTGTAATCTCAATACTACATCTTGCAATAATTTACTAGGATTACATTTAGGAGCCCCACAAAAAAATGATTTTAAAAGAGAGTGTGATGGAGGACACCATTTAACATTCATCTTGGAGAAATTTGAGGTTCTATCCTTAATAAAGCCATGAGGAGGAGGGGTTTTTTCTTGAAATGGTTAAAAATTTTAGAGTTCTTTGGTCCTATGAAGTGAAGTAGCTATTTTTCTATGAATATTGAACAAATAAAGCCAATTTTTTTTTTGAAATATCCATATCTAGTTTATTGGTCACTTTATCAAAATAATTGGATAAATATTTGAAGGTCCTACAATTCCTTTCTCTCCAAATATGCTAAAAAATCATTGAGGGTAGGATTCTCCACAAAAAACTAGAGGTGGAGTTTTGATATAAGTCTGGCAAACTTTCAACTTATGTGTAATAGTGAATGCTGAAAAGCATAACACCAATTAAATCTTTTCTCGACCCGATACCAACAACTAGTTGTAAACTCATAATGGAGGAAGAGGTGATTACCAAACTCAAGCTCATTGCAAAAATAACATTTAAAATCTAATGCTCTACCTAACTTCTTTATTCTAGCCTTGGTCAAGACTTTGTTTTGAATTACTAGTCAATCAAAGGCAACAATCTTATGTAGACATGCACTATCCAACAAAATTTAGAAAGCAAAGAATGATTTTTCTTAAGAGCCTTTTTGCTAACATATCCACATTTTATAAAATAATTTCCCATCCATTTGAGTTCGTCTTGTTTCTTAGAAAATATATTTTTTAATTTTTGCAAGAATTTATTCTAGGATTTTCTTTTGGTTCTATAGAAAGGGACATTTAGAGAAAAAATTCCATTTGATTGTTGTCAAGAAATTTGATTTGAAAATTTCAAAATAATTTTAAACTGTAGGACCCCATTCTATCAACAAATTAGCTTCATTTAGACTAGATCTTTTGTCTAACATATCATATCAATTTCATGAATCATGCCAAAACATAACAATTTTAACATTTCTCAAAACTTGATGAATTTGCAATGATGATTGTTTTACATTTGATTAGGAAGTTCCACATTACAAAATCAAGAGGAGGATTCTATGGTGAAGGTCCTACTTCTTTCACTCAATTCTAAGTATTTGGCTTGTAAAAAAATTCATGATTTTGAATCCAGAGGAATATATTTTCTAAAATAGTTTTTCTCCTAAGCTAAATTATGAAGAAACAAGTCCTTAGTGTTAGCAACCCCATCCTATTTTAACCTACAAACTTTCTCCCAAGACAAAAGAGGAAGCTTATTATTTTCTCCTTTTCCACTCCAAAGGAATGATCTAAGAATATTCTTCATGTTTTCTTTAATTTTCATTGATATAGGTAGGTGAGACATCATATACAATGGGATATTTGATAACACTACTTTGATAAGGATTATCCTCTTAGAAAAGGGAAACTATTTTATTCTCCAAATGACAATTTTTTCATGAATAGAAGCCACTACTTTATTCCAAAATTCCAATTTATAATTCTGAAATAAAAGAGGTACACCAAGATATGTGTTAGGTAAATTTATTCTCTCTTAAATTATAATAGATTAGTTATTCTTCCCATGATGAGTGGAGGCGTATTAAAGAATATTTTGGAATTAATTTTGTTAATGGCTTGACCAAAGACTCCATAATAATCCTCTAAGATTCTGTTGATAATTCTCTTGATAGTTGTTGCTGCCACAAAGTTTGAAATACCAAAGATGAGGGTGTCATCTTTAAAAATACAATAGGTAATTAGTTTTAAAGTTTCTACTATTTTTTTACCCTTACCATTTCCTTTATCCTATTCAATTGATATAATCCAACTTAGAGCCTTTTCTCATTAAAAAAGGGAGATTAGATGTTTTTTTCCTTATACCCCGAGTAAAATTGAAGTAACCTAAGTTAGAGTTCCATTCATTAGAACTAAGAACATTGTTGTGGAAATGAATTCTAAAATCAACTTGCACCAATTAGGGATAAAACCAAACTTGATTAAGCCAAACTTGATTAAGGTTTTATGCAAAAATAAGCAACAAAACTTACCATATGATTTGAGCATATCAATTTTAATAGCCATAGCATTAATTTTTTTTTTGAGTGAATTACCTCATGTAAAATGAAAAAACCTTATGCTATCTCTCTTCCAAGAACAAAAACCCCTTGTTCCATTGAAATAATATTTGAGATAATGATACTTATTCTAGAGCCCAAAGCCTTTGTTAAGATCTTATATACTATATTAAATAATAAATTTGGTCTATAATCCTTAAAAGAGGTTTATCCCTCAATTTTTGGAAGGAGGGAAATGAATGTGATATGTATTTCCTTCAGAATTTTCTTATTTTTCCTAGCCTCTTTAACAGAAAGCCAAACATGTTTACCAATAAAGTCCCAACATTTTTGAAAGAAAATTAAGGGGAGCCCATATGGGCTTGGAGATTTATCTCCTTCCATAGAGAAAACCACTCTTATAATCTCTTCAAGAGAGAAGGGTTACATTAATGATTTACCACCTTCTTTTGAGACTAATTTTGGGATGTTCTTTAGAAATTGGATTTCTAGATTGGTATCTATATGGGAATTATCCTTTGTTAATAAATCTTGAAAATAATTGACTATATCCTAACAAATATTTTTAATACTTGTGACGATTGAGTTATCTAAGGATTTGGTTTGTGTAATTTGATTGTATCTTCTTCAAGTATTTTTGTAGAAGCTTGGAAAAAATTATATTCTTATCCCCTTATTTAAGTCAACATTCTTTTCTTCAAAAAATATCATATGATATAGCATGGATTTCATGAAGCTAAGAAAGTCAATGTTTTTCTTATAAAAAAGTGTATTGGTTCATTCCTCACTTAATAATATTTTCATTTAATGATTATAATTATTTCTCAATTCTAAATTTTTTTAACAAAAATATTCTTGAAAAATATTTTATTCCACTCTCAAATTCTATATTTCCAAATTTCAATTTGCTAGATAGCCAAAACATTCTAGATCTTGTTGATTCCCAAATGAATAGATTGTCAAACCCTAAAAGTATGTCAAGCTTTATGATCAGGTTTAACAAGTGATATGTCCAACAAATGAAACTAACCATGATGGTTATAATTCCTTGCTCTTTAGGCTCTACTGTGCTAGGTAGGTGGGTGTATATGTTTATCACCAATGATTGTTAACTCTCTAGGATTAACTGATGATAATCAAGAAGATGGAAAACCTCATACAATTTTTTAGAGTTTGTGTGATCACAATTTTTTCAATTAAATCATCCCCTAAAAATCTAATTCACATTGGCATGAGGGTTTGAAATAGACAATTAAAATACAAAATTAATTGCTACTCCTACTCCTATAATTGGAAATTAAAACATATAGAAAATATTTTACAAGGAATTGTTTTGGGGATAAAAATGATCAACGCCTTTCTTCCACTAGGTAACATAGTCAAAATGCAGATTGATATGTGACCTCCTACTAGTTATAATTCAAATTATTTGGCACTCTAATATATGATTTCCATAAACATGCAAGAGAGTTAATTACCAAGATCTTCTTTTTAATCCAAATGAATCTTACGGGTTACTATGACTTTTTCAAAATAATTTAATTCTTAATTGAAGAAACCAATCAAATAAACCACACAAAACATGGATGTGCTAAGTTGGTAAACTAGGCATATACTTGACACACTAATTTAAATAACAAGGAAAAATTCAAATTGGAGACAACCAAATAAGTGTTATCAATAACCTCAACAAAACAATTGAAACTAGAATTCAGGCACCAATTTATTGCTTTATTTCCATTATTGTGCTTAAAAAAGGTTTTTGTACAATGTATAGCTTTTCCCAAAAACCAATCCCCCTCTTCCAATGGTCTTGGTTTCCCTTTTATAAACACAAGGGAGCACTTCAAACCATTTACATGAACAAAATTGTTTAAACTACCCCTTTTCCCAAAATATGAAGAGACAACTTTACATAAAATGTCTTGATTGCAAAAGTTGAATAAATACTTAAGTCATTACATGAACCTTTGAAAATACAATCAAATATGCTCCATATCTTTAAAAATCAAATAATTTTTTTACCCCTAGACCGCTACCTCGAACATACCCCCACAAGTAGGACCGTGGGATTCCTTTTTTCATCCTCCTTAGTAGTAAAAACAAGTTAAGTTGCCTTCATAAACATGTCAAAATTACTAGTGTGACCCTAATGTTGATCTGAGATGTTGACATATGTCACAAAAACATGCCTTTCACATGGATTTATTAATTTCTTTCCAAGATGCAAAAGTATTGATAGTCAAATATAGGCTCCTGGGTTGATAAACTCCTCAAACCCTCTCTAATTCAACCCATGAAAAACATCAAGTCACATCTTGGAGCATTGAAATTGAACAGGGGTGTGTATGAATATCAAGAGAATGTGACCACCTAGGGTAACTTCATGAGAGTCAACAGTTAATTTTTTATTAACATTCAAATTGGGTGGCCAAGAACCCTCGAAAACTGCAAATATCAAAAATCCCATCAAACCTCACCAACTTAACATTTGGAAAAAATATCAAATTGAATCTTGAGAATCTGTGATTGAGAAAAAGGAGATATGAACATGGGGAGAATCACTGGAACCAATTCACTTCCCCTGACAATTACTTGGCTTCAAAGTATCAACTCTCAAAGTTGGATTTCTAACAAACTTGACACTGTGCATACAACAAATATCAATAAACTACATTTTCTTTTGACATATGAAAAATATCAAATGAGATGTTGGGGCTTTAAAAATGGACATGGGAGCATATGAATACTAGGAAAATTATGGGGCCCACTTAGTTTGGCATGACACTCAATTGGTAATGGAATATTACTCTTTGAAGATGACTGTACCTTGACAGATACAAGGTGTTGACAACAAACTTCTTCAGAACCTATAAACTTGATGCCTGCAAAACATATCAAATCTAACTATGGGGGGATGAAAATGGACATGAGAACTTACTGATAATAGTTGAACATGATACTAGAGTGGTTTGACTAGAAAATCACAAGGCATCAAGTTATTCATTATCAAACTTGGCTATTCAGTAAAATTTTGCAAGTATACTTCTAGGTGCTACAATCAACTTTCTCATCAAGGACACTTCAAATTTAGCCAAAATCTTAGGATGCTAACAAATCCATTGAAATAAATGGAGAAATTTTCTACCTATTTTCTATAAGACCTAGAAAATTAAAATCTCTAAACCATATTTTTTCAAATATAAATGGGCACTTATTTAGAGCTTTATCTTCAAAGATTGTGTAGTCCACAAGATAGTGATCAAAACTAAAATGAGAGATTATCTTGCTAGTATGTCTAATATTTCTTTTCAACCAAGATGTAATAATAAACTTATCAAGTATTCTTGCAATAAGGGATAATTTTTTCTTCTATTTGACTAGATAAACATGGGTATGTGCAGGATCATCATGGAAAAAACAGGCCCTTAAGTGCCAAAAAATTCAGAAAAATCAGAGTTAGGCAACTTGATGTAAAAATTTGAATAAGTTATTAAAATTATTTGAAAAATATGTAAGAATAAAATCTTGTAGCAAATTGAATGTAGTTTCTAAACTACTAGGTTTTTTTTTTTTTTTAAATCTTTTGGTGAAAATTTGAAATTTCAACAATGTAGTAGTACATAAATTTTAGGGAAAAAATAAGAAGTAGGTGTCTCAAGTCTCACTCACCCTAACCACAATAAAATGATAATATTTTTTATAATATTTATATATAAGTAGAGGACTCATGTCCCATGATGCATATTTTTTCTAATTTTTCCAAGTAAATAATTAATTATGATTTTTTATTACAACTTTTAAAAAATAAAAATACTGCATGTCTAACCACCTTAACTTGGTCAAACTTCATGAAATTCATTTCTTTTTTTTAATCCCATATTATGCAAAGCATGAATGTGACACATTTTTCGATTCAAAAAATATGATACCATTTGAAAGCTATAGATGTTTTTCAATTAGCCTATCAATCAGACTTTAGTTGTAATTCAAATAGAAAATAAATAATAATTATTTATTAAATTCAAAGTAAAGCATAATTTATATTGGTGGAAAGCTGAGAATCTCTTTTAAAAACCCTTTTCGTTTCATCAATTTTGGGTAAAAAAAAGTCATCAGCCACATAACCTACAAAAACCCATCATATCACCACTTTTTGGCCCATCATGATCCTACACATACCCACATATGCCCTTTTGACAATGAATTCCAATCAATTTATTAGACTCAATGATCTCTATAAAATATAATTGGGATATAGTAGCAAGAATTACACTCCCTAATTTTTCTTTCAACTTGGAAAGCTAGGATGGAGTCCTTTCTAGTCTCTCTTGGATTTGGAGTCTGACAATTAGTTGAAAGAGGATATATTATGATTTTTGTTAGTTCAACAAGTGATGATGAGATCAATGAATATGAGAATAATGGAAAAGAAAGAAATGTTATTTTGAGTGTACTTTTTGATTCAAAAATTGGAAAGGTGATAAGTTTGAAAAACTACAAAAGAGATATGAACAAAGTTGGAGAGTGTTATGAAGGAGATAAAATGTCAAGCAAGCAAAGATGCAAAATTACAAAGAAAAATTTGAAACCCTAAGGATGTCTAAAGATCACGATATTACTACGTACATGCTTAGAGCAGATGAATTTATCACTATCATCAATGGTTTTGGTGGTATGCTGGAAGAAAG
>VDFB02180697.1:0-25119 GCA_007258455.2 Sequoia sempervirens | reverse complement strand
CTATGATTGGACTATTTGTCCAACTAGGTACCTCGTTTATTGGCACCACTGCAAATTTTGATCCTCATCTAGCCACTGAGCACAATCCCTCCAGGGCCTCCAAATGAAACTGGCCAAAATGTCATGACTATGCCTCCAATGCCCCACATCTCTGACAGGGGTTTGTGTAACTACACCTCTGTACATGTAGGCATATGGAACGTTGGCCCCCAATTGGCGACCAACTGGTGGACGAAACATAACAATGTGCTCCCAAGCCCAAACCATCAGAAGTGTAACCCCGCAACTCATAGAATGTCCATGTCGATAGGCTATATCATGCAATTGAAAATAAAGCATGACCAAAAGACATGGCTCCCATGCATACAATGTATCCCTCACCATCGTCCCCACCATCATCTCTCCTCGCCCGATTGGAAACCCATGTCCTCAGCGGTCTGGTATCACAACCCTGACAATCAAGGTACCTAATACATAGTTAAATTGCTCATACCGCTTTTCCAAAGTCTCCCATTTGATCTCGTAACAATCTATCCCCAGGTCTCTAACATCCTCTTAGAAATAATACTCTATCAATGCCTGGTATCCTTGACCTAGATCATATCTAACCCACTCACCTCATATAGGTAGTCTTAGAATCCTGTAAACATCCTCTAGCATGACGGTAGCCTCTCCTGTTGGTAGATGAAATGAACATGTTTTTGAGTGCCATCTCTCAACAAGTGCAATCAACATACCCCTATTTTCCCTAATGACGGGCATGAAAGTTACATGGTAAAGTCCAAGATACCACAACCTGTGCTTTTCAGCGCTGGTCAACTGGTCCCATAGATGGTATGTGTCAGGTAGCTGCAACTCTCGTGTATAAATCAAATCAAGTCTAGCCTATGGTAAAAATAACAAACATTACATCAATTAAACAGCTTAGTCAAACCTCTTTGATACTTGTTACACAAGAAATTTTTTCTAATACTAAGGTAAAATCTTTAATAGTCAGTTGCATCGCAAAACCTAGCGATTGCATCACACGATGACTCTTACATCGCATGCTTTCATAGATGCGTTGTAGGGTTTCGATTGCGTACAACCCCCAATCATTTGCGACTACATACTACAATTGTGTCATTTCCTAAACAATTGCAACATTCCTTAATCAATTGCATAAAACCATAGACACTTGCATCGTGCATCATTAGTTGCATTACAGAACACCACATATGCATCATTCTATCGCAGTTGTGTAGCATAATTTTAAATCCTAACCTACCCTAGGCATGTTTTGAACAGTTGTGTCATTTGGAAGCCAATTGCGTCGATTGCGATAGCACTTACGGTTAATGGGAAGCGATGCAATTGGATGTTAAATTTTCCTAGTGCCTAGAAATGCGTGAAATGTAATATTGACTAAGTGGGTTTACAGATACTTACCGGCTCTCTTGTGCCCTCTGGTCGTCTGAAGGTCTGCACGCAATACACTCTATGCTCGGTGTGGGGAACAGGTGACATCTTGGCTGCCTCTCTCCTCAAAGCTCCTCAATCATCAATCTTCAAATGTGCAAATGAGCCCTTTGACCTTCAAATTTCCTATTTATACCTCTTAAAAATTAGGGCTTTGATTAGGGTTTGTGCTAGCTGCACTTTGTGAGAGCTTTGAAACCTCATTCTTTCTACCCCAAAGGCCCTGAAACTTATTTCTTTCATCGCCATGGCATTTTTTGACTATTAATTTGACTTTTTAGAACAATTTTTAATTTTTTTGAAAATTTTCAAAAGTTTGTAAATTTTTTTTGAGGGGGCATGGGTCTACCCTGCTATCACTGGGACATATTTTGATTGAATTTATTTTACACAACGTGATAAACTACATTGTATGAAAGAGGGGAAAAATGTAGACACTAAAAATTGTCTTAGGCCTGCGACTTCTAAATTCTCCATCATTTCCTCTTTTGTCTTTCATAAATAAATAAATTTTAATTATTTAATTACGTCACTCATTAAGTCCCTTTCTTTCTAAAATTAAATAAATTCTTATTTATTTAATTTTTATATCCACTATCCACTATAATTAAATAATTATTTTAATTATTTAATTATTCATTAGTCTATTCTCTTATAAATTAAATAATTTGTATTTATTTAATTGGTCCACTCTTTTGAATTTTGAATTGGATCATTATTTAATTCAAAAGGCCCCCTTTGTCAAATTCTTCTATAATTAAATTATTTAATTATTCATTGGCCACCTAAATTAAATAATTTTTATTATTTAATTTCCCCTCACCTCTTTGTTCATTCTAATCTTATCTTCCACATCAAGTCTTTATCTATCCATGTCTCAATTAACATCCACCCTTGATTAAATTATTTATAATTTAATCTTGACCATCAATCCTTATCATTTTCCCTAACCCTAGTCCATACTACATCTTTTATTATTGGCCATTGATTACTGACATTCAATCTTCGCCTTTCATTCAAAATTGTCTTTCCTATAAAAGACCTTGTCATTATCATTTTTCATCCATCCACAAGCTATCTAGAGTCATATTGCTATCAAGTTCATCAACATCAAGTCAAGTGCATCCACAGTCATATAGAATCTTCAATATTTTGCTTAGTCATTGTCATTAGGCCTACTTGCATAATCAAAATTTGACGGAAATTATTATATTCAAGTAAAATGGAGAAGTGCAATGGAGATGAATCAATGGTGACATGAATATTTGGTAATATTGCTTTATGTTTTTGTTAACTATCCAAATTTGCACCCCTGCCAAGTTGTGGAAACTCAACAAATTTGGAGCAACATGGGACTACTTTCAGGTTGTGGGTATCCTATTATAAAAGTAGACCTCCAGATTATGGACTGGCTCCCCTTTTGATGTCACCTAAACTACTACTAAAGTAATGATTTCCTAAGGAAAGACTAAGAGGGTTGCATAAACTGAAATTGATTGAAAACTTTTAAAATGTGATTCACCAAACTAAGACCTGCAAACAGTTTGCACATAGTTCAAACAATGAAAAACCCTGGTGTTTACACAACTCATTATGTATACATTCTTGCATAAGTATTTTATAAGGAGGTTTTAAAGCTAAACTCCTAGAAGGAAAAAAAAATCACAACTAAAAGCATTTTCATTCATTAACACAACTTATAACTTGCAACAATACACTTTTCTGCAAAACAGGTGCTTAACGATGAGACAAAATTACCAGGAAAAGCTAAATTTTGCAAGTAATTTGATCAACCACTAGATGCACACAATAAAGCATGAAATAAGAAGGAAAATATTCAATATCATTGATCCAAGGTACTCACTGGTATACAAATCTATCCCTGAGTTACAATACTGCTCCTGCTGAAAAGATAACCCTAGAAAATAAGCTATCACTCTACTGGAAAGAAAGAACTAACTTCAGCAACACAATTTGAAGTTAATTAAGCAAAAAAATAACAACTACCTCACACAAGTCCATCTAGAAGATTCTGGTCAGATGCAACAAAAAAGGCCAAAAAGAACCTTCTAAAATCACTTCAAAATGTCCTCCAAATGAAGCAAAGTTAAGCCAAGACCCAAGTCACACTAAAAGTATGACAAAACTGCCTCCAGATGGCCCATTTCCTCCAAAATTAGTCAAAGACAAAACTCACACACCTTTCTCATGTTGCTCAGTCATCATAATCTTTGGCGCATGCTCCTTGTGTGTTTGCAAAAGCATAAGGCCTTATTTTGCATTTAAGATAACAATTTGATTAAATGACTTATAATAACATCACTTAATCAAATTATTTTACATTTCAAAATAAAATGTAGAATAAGAGGCCCCACCATTCCTTGAAATACATCAAAATTTTGCATTATGAGTAACATCAAATAAAGTGATTTATAGACACATCACTTAAATAATGTTTTACAATGCAAAAATAATAACAATTTCTCAACCCCTCCTAAAGGCTTGTAGAAGCATCAAACCTATCTTAATCTCCCCTCAAGGCATTACTCACCATTATTTGAAATGACATTCACAATTAAGTGATTTATACTTAATTAAAATGTCACACATTTTGAGACCCATAGAAAGCAAGGGTTAGCCTAATGCACAACATAAGTCTTGAAGACTTTATGCAAGGTGATAAGAGTTTGAAAATAAAACACAGTCTTTGAAAGACTTTGCAACCTTTAAGGGGACATGAAATCACAAGGCACATATGATGAAGTCCTAAAAACACTAAAGCATAAGCCTAGGTTTGGTATAGATACAAGGCATTAGTGAAGGCCTTTTTTGACTTAAATCAATGTGATAAAAGTCCTAAATTTGAAATAGGGCAACTTACAAACCCTAAACAAAACAAAGAGCTCTACCTTTCGACCATTCATTTGGTATTATCATTTTTGGGAAAAAGCTTTTGCATTTGGCCGCCATGATGAGCTAGGGTTAAAGCTTTCTATATGCATTTTTCAATTGATTTCCCCATGCTTGGGGTTGAAATCCCTCTGCAACCTGGTGGTAAATCATTTCTTGAGTATTCTATAGCATTTCACTCCATTTGCAAAGGGTTTTGAGGCTTCTTGGCTGCAACCTATCTAATCTTGTTTTGATGCATTGTTCTCTTGTTTCATCTGCGAAAGATCTGCTTGCATTTGGTCGCCATGATTGAAGCTTTTTGAATCAGAACAGTGGTATTTTCTTGATAGATTTCTTGTGTAAAACACAACAAATGAGCTCAGGTGAGCCTCTAGCTGACACATTTTTCTTTTCTCTTTAATTCCTATAAAAAATATGCTCAAACTTGAGCTCTTTTGTTGAAGTATGATGAATAATTTGTTACATGCATTTCTTTGTGATTCTAATGCATTTCTATTACTTCTCCTGTGATATTCATACATTTTCTATGAGAAAAGACTAGCATTTCCTGTGTAGAACGTCACAGCCATAACTTGCACATTAACTCAAAGGAAATTATGTACATTTCATTAAATTTCTGAATATTTTATGCCATGGATGTATATTTTTGTAGAAACTATAAAAGAAATCCTTACCCTCATAGCTGCAACCTCGATCATGCTCTTCATTTTTCCAAAATGAATATGTTTCCATTTTTTGTTGTTTTCATTTATTTTTGGAAATAAAAAATGGAGGAGACATCATCTCTAGGCACGACCTCATGAAACCCAAAACTGGAATTTGGTCTGTGCAAGTTGTCCTTGATTACACCTAAGCAAACAAGATACCATGGCTATCTTGAAACCCTAGACAGGTGCTTTATATTCATACCCCTGACTGTGTCTACTCTGGAATACTCAGACTCGTTGTTCCTCCTCTAACAATGAAAGTGCAAATGGTATCATTGTTTCTCATTTTCCTATTTCTAAACTGCAACACCTCAAAGCATCCTTCACATACCTTTGTGATCTTGGCAACCGTTGATTCCTCATGGATTCATTAACAAACCTTAATGCTGCTCTTAAGCCCTTGATTTCATTATGCACTTAGAAAGTTATGAGACTTCTTATTATTGTGCATTAATAACCAAAAGTCACATATTGTTGTCAATGTATCTCTTGATAACTATCCTCCAACTGTCATACTAGTCATTCCATTGCCTTCCTCTTTTATGAGGTCTCATCATGGTTTTTCTCATTGGGAAAATCCTTGTGCATTATGGAGTGTATACTATCCTTTGGAGTTTGGAATTTCATCTAACAAGATGATCGAAAACACAACTTCTCTGTCACTAACATAGCTCATTGGCACTGTGTTCCTTTAGTGGCCGCCTCTTGATGTCTAATTGTCTTACATGTTCTCTTTGAATTTTTGTCCCTTTTGAATCACACAATGACTATGCCTTCATTAACTTGAGATCACATTTTCCTTATTGACAATGACAAATATAGTTTTGAAACTCATGACTATATATAGGCCTGTATATTTTCTCTATCTTTTTTATGCATACAGTATGACTATCCATCTATCTTTCACATGGCATTTTTCCAAAACTGTTATAGCTTGTTAGCTATTCATGATGCATAGCACTAATCTCTTGAGCACTTCAATAGCAATGTCACCATGATGACATGTCAGGAATGTCATTATAGTCTCCATAGACTGTCATGAGGAAAGGATCTTATAACCCTATCCACTATTGTTCTACTATCATGAGTAGCTTATAACACTAATTCTGCTAAGGTTAATATCTCATTCATGTTGATTATCACCTACCTTCAAACTGCTCTACTCCTTGCCATAGTTGTACAACTGGCATACTACTGTTATCAAATCTCTACCCTTTCTTATGACTGTAACAATCATGTGCTCTGTTTAGGCTCTTAATACATTGCCCACATGAATATTCCTATTCTTGGACTCGTACATCTGTGTCCCACTAGAGTACCTTTGTATTCTTCATGAGAATAGAGGAAAAATTAATGGCTTCTAATGCAACCATAGAGGATTCTCATCTGCTCAACTCACTGTCTCTTTCAAAGCACTTTGATATTGGGACTGGCACTCATAAATGTTGCATCTAAAGTCATGAAATGAAAGAACATACCTTTGTTGTCTTGATTAATCCTTGCCTCTATAGTTTGAGATATGATTTGGCAACTATATCTAAACTTCTTCATTGCCCCTTGATGACATTGATTGTGCTTTTACATCACTTTACAACTGGTTCTTGGAAATGTCTGGCATTGTGCATTATGCATAGAATCTCTAAAGGGAAAGTGAGCAAATGATTTGAAAATGACCCTCTTAACCTCTTATATGCAATTTTTTTAGGGTTTTTTGGGTAATTTTTCAAGGTTTTCGAGCCCATTTAATCTATTTTTGCCCGAATGAAGCTCGTTTTGATCCGTTTTCATTGTCGTGAGCCTAATTTCGCATCTCGTGGGCTATTTCTTGCTCCTAAATCGTTGTTGAATCTTTTTTGTGAGCTCGACCTAATTTTGCAATTTTTGCCTATCTCTCGAGGGGGCAGTGTGGCAGCATAATTCCTTCTACTAGGATAGTAGTAGACCACCCAAAAAAATCATAATTTTTTAAAATTTTGATCATGGCGGTGTTATTCTTTGAATCGATGCAGCAAATACTTTGCTTCAAACAAGGAAAAAATGTAGACACGTAAAAAGTCCTAATTGATACTATGCATTTGATTCTGATCAACTAACATCGTTGCTTCCTAAATAAATTAAAATTGATCAATTAATTGAATAATCAACATTATTTAATTAAAATAAAAAAAATTAGTTATTAATCAAATAATTAAATTTATTGATTAATTCATCCTTTTTCTAACTAATTATTCATCTTATTTAATTAAATAACATCATTTAATTAAATCCTCTCATTTGATTAAAATCAATCAAATAAAATGTCACATCTCCTAATTCACTCCAATTAATTCTGGACTAATTAATCCTAAATCAACTTTTTAATCAACATTATCAAATCCTCCAACTTTTAACTCCTCAAGAGTTAAATCAACCATGGTCAACTAACTAGGTTGCACATAAAATCAATTTCTTCTAATTATCTAATTATCTAATTACCTCAATTATCCTCAAAAAGGCATATGTTGAGGAATATTCCTCTCAACCACCTCTAATTCAATTTCCCTCCAAAGGTTTTCAAAAACCTTTCACATCTGCAATAACTTCTCTTACAGCCTTTCAAATCCTCTTACATCCTCTCAAATCTCATTCAATTCCTCTTACACCAATTTGAAATTCTCAACCAACAACATTTACTTCTCTTCCATCCTCCTTCACTCACATATTTCCCAAAATGTGCTCCAACTTCCTCCAATAGAATTGTGACACTTGGTGCATTCTCATTGGCTCTCAATTTATCCCACATTCATCAAATCCTCTCATTCTTCAACCCTTGGCTTCCATAAATAGAGGCATCCTTTTCACATTATGGATCCACAACTTCATGCATTTCCATTATAGTCATTTGAGTTCATAGTTTTCCATCATTTTCAAGCATCATAACTAGATTATAGTCATTTTTCATACTTGGAATCACATTCAACAACAAAGCTTATCAAAGGGATTGGGAAAGGGCTTCTTTCCACATCAAAGGAGCACCAATCCTCCTATGGGATGCAGATTTAGCTAGTTCAATTTGATTTGCATGCTATCTTTGATTCGTTTCTTGTTATTTTTATGTTTTCTCTTGAATTGCCTAAAGAATCTTATAGGGAACATTAGATTTGCTTTTATAACATGTTTGAATCTTGTTTCATGATCTCTTGTTAGCTTGTACAATTTTGGTGTTCACAACAACCAACGCCCGATTTGTATCCTTTAGGAAAGGGTACCAAATCCCATGTATCATTTTTCTTCAATACAACCATCTTATCATCCATGGCTTTTATCTAATAATATGCATCACTCATACCCATATCCTCTTGCATAATCCTTGACTCATCAACATTAGCAATTAAAGAAAAAATTCAATTTGAATCCAACAATGAATGATCAAAACTTTTAGATAAATAACCTAACCTATCAGGTTGTCGCCTATCTCTCATAGACCTCCTTAATTGTCAAGGTTGAGATTCTTGTTCTTCCTTAGAACATGCAAATCTTCTTATGCTCTCCTCATCATCAGGTCCATTATGGGATCCAAGTTCAACTTTCGTTATGTCAAGAGGAATTTGAACCACATATTCTTTATTCTTTTCTTTTGTAGGCTGTAGAATAGTGGAAGAAGGTTTCCTCTCTCTAAAGACAACACTTCAACTATAGAGAATTTTTTCAGCTCCTGGATCCCAAATCTTGTACCCTTTCACGTCAATACCATATCTGATGAAGATACACTTAACATCCTTGTTTTCCAACTTTGACCTTTTCTCCCTTGGAACATGAGCATATGCCTCACAACCAAACACATGAAGATGTCTCAACGAGGGCTTCTTTCCCAACTACATAGGTCTCAATAGGTGTCTTATCAACAACAGTTGATATAAGAGATCTATTCACTAGTAGAATTTGACAAATAAATGACCACGTGACTAAAAGTGACTAAAATAGGAGATCTATTCTACTATTTTTTTTAATTCACAAGTATAAATGACTAAATAAATGACTAATTTGGTCATCGGGTAAAATCTTAACGAAATAAATGGTCAGGCAAATAAAAATGACTAAATAAATGATTATTGCTCCTCTATTCTTTTTTCTTTTTCTTTTGATCATAATCCATGGAGCTTAAGCCCCCCTCATGGGACCCCTATCTAAGCAGGCCATTTGGCCGCCTAGGTTGCTTGGTGCACCAAAAATACATATTGCATGGAAGGCATTTCCTCTCGGTGTAGTCTTAAGGCCTTCACATATTTTATAAAAAAAATTAACATTTACATTCTTTAACTTTTATTACTCATTATGTTAATGAATCATTAATGTTTTTAACTATGATTTGAAGCCAGTTTGATTTTCCTGTTGTGTTAGCATGTAAAATGTATCAAAGAGCAATTGTGCTCAATTTCACTAATAAAATATGATTTAAACAATCCAATTGCATTTTGAGGGCTATCTTGCATAAAATTTCATTTCAAAAGGCCAAGTAGTTATTTCTAGAAGCAATTAAATTCAATTTACATGGATTGTAGAAATGTAATGTTTCTAGAAGCAATTAAATTCAATTTACATGGATTGTAGAAATGTAATGTTTGAGTCTACTGAAAATGAAGATTTTTCCCTTAAAAAAAGAAAAAATTTCCCTAAAAATGAAGATTGATTCACTTCTATCTTCGCTTGCTAATATACTCAACCATATTAATTATAATGCGAAATAGAAATAACAATGATCCACTACTACATAGAGGGGGGAATTTAAGACATTAGTTTAAGACAAAATATTAGTTTTGTCTTAAATATATATTTTATGTTTAAATTATATTTTTAATTTTCTAATTGTCTTAAATTAAGACAATAAAAAAAAAAACTTTTTAAAAATAATTTATTTATTTCCCTCCCCAAATTTATTTTCCCTCCCTATTTCGACATGCATTTTCTTTTTCCCTTATGCCTGTGTATACTCGTTCATCGTTGCAATTTTGTTGAAAATCATGATCATTGTTAGGAAGGGATAGTCACACATTTACAAGGGCATGACCACATCCCTACTCGTGGTTGTCCAAGGTCGAAGGTCAAATATAGCATGTTGGGCTGAAGGAAAACCATATTTGAGTTTTTCCCGTGGAAAAAATTTCAATCAGGGTTTCCCTTGAAGTGGAAAGGTGAGAAAAGCTTTTGAGCTGTGCCGTGAAATTGAGCTCCTGCAATTTTAAACAATTCTCCAAGTATTGTCAATGTAAGTTTTACTATGAGTATTTTTCCCATATTGTTTTGTTTGTAGGTATGTTAAACAAGTGTTGTTTTTTTTTACAGAGGCCTTCAAATCCCAAGAAGCGGAGGGTGGTCGTGCATGCTTCAAAGCCCTACTCCAGGTTAGTAATAGAGGATTTCATAGCGAAGGGTATTTTAATATTTTATGGGCTTGCCTATTTTAACAAAAATTTAATGGGTGAAAGGTATCTTCAGGATCGTTTATATCACAGTTGTTTTTTGGCTATATTTTCAATATCTCCAATACCAATTTATGGATGTAGATTTTTCTTTTCTTCTTGTTTTTGGTGGTTTTCTATGTTTGAAATGTGAATTATCTTTTCTTGTGATTGTTGAGTCTCCTAAATTTGACTTTTTTTTGTGAGATTGCTTCAATTTTGTTCGAGGCATGGTTCCAAAGAGCTCAAGCCTGAACTGTAGCCCTTTGTTCACAAAAATATTTACTGTCCTGATTTTCTTTTATAAAAAAAATCTTATCCTTTGCAATGGACTTCAAGCAAAGGATATTTTTCACGAGTCTCCACTACCATCCACAAACATGCTTAAGATATTTTTTTGTATTTTGAATGGTCTTCAAATGCATGCATTTCCTACTTTGATAATATTTAGGACAACAAGTTATCTATCAATTTTGTGGAATTTCATTGAAGAAGTAAGCCAACAAGCTTTGTTGAATGATACTGGAAACCACTGTAGGCCAATCACTACATACAATAATTTACTTGGTAGAGATAGGGTTTCCAATATTGGTGGGTTTAGTCATACATCCTTTGCAAAGAATGAGGGTGTCTTGGGGATTCATCTATAGTTGGTTGCTATGGCAACAAGGATGCTAGAAAGGAAACACATGTAACCTTAAAATCTCCCAAAATGCTTCCACCTCAACCTGCATGATTGTAACTTGATAATAGATTGCCTGCGCAAACAAGGTTGTTGCTATTATTCCAATTATGCCACTAGGGCTAGGTCTAATTTTCACAGCCAACCCAAATCCTCCCCTTCAACCAATCCCAATGTTGGATTTTGGGGGAGGACATTATGGAAATCATCCTAGTTATATTTCCATTTTGATATCAATTTAAAATTTTAAAAAACTGGTATGAATACAACATTGTCAAAAAAGTTGAAAAAAAATCCTCTACATTAAACTCTCGTGCTAATGATTGTGTAGCATGAATCCTGACTTTCTTGAGCAACTCATTTCACATTATGAGAAATTCATTCCTTAATCATCACAGTTGAAATTCCTTGATCCATTTAAATGAGGGTAGTAATTATTATTTTTGTTATAGACTCAGTTTAGACACCATTTTCCTATTAATCATTATAGACACCATCTATTGTCAGGATTAGTTGAACATAACTACAATGCTATAACTTCATTCATGTGATTCTTGTAAATGTTCATACCTTAAAAATATTATTACCGTAGCGCTAATAATTTTGGACCTTAGTTTACTTTCATAAAGTTTAATACAGAACAAAATAATGTCTTTGTAATGCATAACACAATTAATATCTCAAAGGGGTTACAATCCTCCAGAACAACTAATATGTACCATGAAAATAGAAACTAATGAAATCCAAGAAGGGGCAACTCAAGAATCTTGGGGTAAATCTCTCTTGTAAACCTTACATTTTCCATTGATTTGAGGCAAAAACAAGAATAAATGAAAACACATTTTATCTCATTAGTCATAGATTCAGTTAAAAATATGGGCTAGGCATCTATTTAGTACCTACATTGTTGTTAATTGTTGTAAAGAAGCCAACCATGGAGGAATTTCCAAGGGATCAAATGAATTGTTGCTCAAATCCCTAATAAGAATGATCATTAGTCTATTAGCATAAAAAATTAAAGCTTTCAATTAAGATTGTTGCTTAAGAACTACGTACAAGTAGTGAAGGCGGGTCAAATTGAATAAGTCAGGTACATGTCCATTCAATTTGTTTTTTGATAGATGCCTAATTATAAAAGAATTCAAAAAACTATTTGATAGAGTACAACACTACAATGAAAAACCAAGGTAACTTAAACCTTTCATTAATACCTAAAACCACAACTGAAGTATCATTTTTTATACACATTGCATTAGAGAATCGCCAATAAATGATCAATATTTCTTGATGACAATTTGTGATTTGTCAAATGTGAATTTTTTATACAAATTGTAGTTTGGCAGTGAATCAAAATATGTGATGTGTCTTTTTTTAATTCTACTGCATGGTTTTGAGTCAATCTAAATTAATCCCTATTTTAGGTCATAGCTCTTACAAATCCATTACTTATAAGAATCAACATTTCATTTGGCATTTATTACATTTAGGTGGTGCATGCAAATGTTGGAGGTTATCCATTCTAACAATACTCTGTTTTAAGCATTCTCTGCACAACCAATCCTGCTTTACTTTTTATCTCATTTTCTTGTTTTACTTTAATATTATTTTTGGAAAGTAATAGTGACAATATTTTTCAGTTTGATTTTTTTTAAAAAGCCATATGTATATTAACCTATAGAGGGCATTCAATATTTAATATTTATGAATTCTGAAATGGTAGGAAACTGATTTCTAGGTATGAACAAGCCTTAGTCTTGGACATGGCACTACATGTGCATTCCTTCCAAGTTACAAGTCTCATTTTTGTGAGGAGTTGGTCTTGAGTCACTCCTTTATGACTATATTGGTTTACGTTTTTCCACTATCTCTTGGACTCTAAAAAAGTTTGATAGTAGAAAAGATTGTAACAAGTTGGGATTAGGTTTGGACAAAAGAATTGTGTAAATTTTTTGTTGTTCAAAATTTTGAGTTAAAAATTAGCACATATTAACTTCTTGTTTTATAAAAAAACATTATAATAGTTTTATATTGTGAATAACTTCAAAATTAATTAAAAATTTCACTAAAAAATGTATAATGAAATTTAAGGTAACTTGAATGATCAAAATTGATTTTGAAAAAGAAGTTTGTCATTTGTTTTCATTTTTTCATGGACCTACTTAAGCTTCCATTGTGACTAGGTTTGAATTTTGCAAGAATTTCTTTGGTTGGTTGCGCCATGAAAGTGGTTTGCACCTTATTTGTTGTTTATTTTTTATTTTTTATCTTCAAATATTTTTTCCCTCCCTCAGATGAAATATTTTGTACAAAATATAAACACATCAGTATATACCATGGTCTTTTAATATAATAAATTATTGATTTAAGATGATCATAATTGAAAATAAAAAATAAACTTGATTATAACAGATCTGGTTTAAAAATCCATTTGTATGCTTTTTGTTCATCCCAATGTTAAAGCGTTGAGGTTGAACATCAGTAATTGATCTTTTGCCATTGGTTATTGGTATGGTTTGTTAAAACCTTTGTACTTGTTTTCTTGCATGCTAGATTTTATGGATTGGTACCACAAGCTAAGAACCAAATTCAAAGATACTATATCACACTAAATATTATTATTAAAAATAACAACTTGTTGAGATCAACTAGCTTGATAGGGCTTAGGTCTTACAAGTTGATACAGGTAGAAAATTGAAATAATTAATTTTAATTATTTAACTCAATAAATAATTTCCTTTTGTGGTCACAAGAAAAAAAGTTTCCAATTTTGGAATAGGAACACATCTTTTTTCATTTGGGTTCCAAAAAATGTAGTATATGTTCATCTCTGGTCAAGATAGACAAGCATTTTTTCATCAATTCACTCACAAACAAGTGCATCTAGGATATATCTCTAAGCCTAAGTTGTCTTTTTCACTCTACTAGGAACACATTTTCTTCTATTCTCTATCATTTACTTAGTGTCTCTTTGGAGGTTCAAGCAATCCACTATACTATTTATGTAACTAGAGGATGACGAGAATTACTTTGAAGGCCATATTCTCTTAAATAATCATACCAATTATTGGCTCTTCATGTTCTTATTCAAGACATATTTTGGATCTTGAATCCAGATACAAATAAGGTTCTATTTACTAGAAATTCATGTTCTCTTTTACAGTAAGAGAAAATATCATCTCAACATTAGCTTGAAAATGCTTGCAAATTTTTTAAATAATTAGTTTTCCCCTTAAATAGGTTATGCTATGAGATCAGAGAAGATAAAATTTTGGTATAGTTTACATTGTGGAGTTCACAACCCTTAAAATTGATTTACTTTTCATTTGATCTTGTGAAAATGAAGCCACACGGTCAGGTTGAATGGCAAGAGACATTTTCAAACTACTGATTGTCGTTTGACTACTTGTCCTTGCCATAAATTGAAAATGGATTGGAATTGATAAATGTTAGAATCATGACTATGGAAATGGCATTAGAAGATTCTCATCCAACATGGAACCTGAAATAGAAAACCATGGCTTACTGTCAATCCATTCAAAAGCAAGTGGAAAAATAGTTCATCAGTATAGGTGGTCAAGCTGAAATTTTTTGCCAATTATTCAGCTCCGAGTATCTAAATAATTTTTTAAGGAAATAGTACCATAGGTTTAGAGAGAGAAATAAATGATATCATTGTCCACAAATAATCATAGTAGGTTAATGACATTTGAAAATACAACTTGCTACAATAAAGAATAATGACGAAAGTACCCTAGTTTATATAAGCAACCAAATAGTAAAGGGTATATTAAAAAACATAAATCCATTGAAAAGTAAATCAAAATTGGTTAAATCCTCCAAATGGTAAGAACTAACAACAAAAGGGCCATTTTAGGGAAGGCCTCCCTTGATGAAGCAACAAGTTGAGGAAGTTCAAGGCATGTGATCAAGATTGAAGAATACGACTTGAAGTAAAGGAGTCCAACCTTTAGGTTTGTAGCACTTTTGAAACCCACCTATACTTTGTAGGTATGCTACGTTTTCTTGCATGATACCTTGGACCTTAGAGATGTCACCTTTGGCAAGCCTTTTGTAACTTTAAATGGCACTATTTTTCATTTTGTTTTGGTTTATTGAGGAGCATATGGAGCCTTGAAAGTTAAAAGGAAGTTCTTCCTTGCCCACAATATTTATTTGGATGGTATCATTTGATCCCAATTAAATGAGATTAAAAATAAATGACAAGTAATTTGTAACTGGAAGGTGATGATTTGCCATACTCCTTTAGTGGGTTGGTCACATTCTCAACTAATGTATTATTGTTGTATATACAATAACAAAAAAACTTGCTCTGCGACTAATTCCTTATGAATTCATTTAGTGCAAGCTTGGGAATGGATGGTGGAGTCCTTGAGAATGTTTTTTTCTTTTTTTCTAAAGATATTGTTTTCTCCCTTTGGATGTTACTGCCTACACTATTCAGTACTCAAATAATTCCTTCATTGATCTCTTTCTCATGATTGGTCACTCTTTATCATGGATCTCTTATGAGCTTGGATGGTCCACAACTCCACTTTGTACTCTTTTCATAAATTAATGCTCATGGGTGTAAAGCATTATTCTTGAATCTACCTAAATGATCAAATTTATAGCATTAGTTGTCATATCTGTGACTAACACTTGGTAACCATGACTTGGGAGGTGACCCATACCTGTACTATTCTAGTTCAAGCACATTATCTGTGTAATATTCTTCATAGTCATGCCCACTTAGTCTAGTGTACTGTTATGGGTAGGGTGGAAGCTGATATTAGAGGATATCATCTTTGTCATTTTGATGGTCTTATTATGGTCCTCTTTGTTTCACTTGGTGACTTGATTCTATCTTTCTAGCCCTCCTCACTTCGCTCAAGTTGTATTTATAAAACCATTAGCAATTAGTGTGCCTTAAGAATGATTCATCTTTGAGATTACTTGCTTATTCCTATTTTTAGGCCTTTGGAATTTCCATAGTGCAACTTTTGTAGGTATCATTTTTTCTGGATTAACAAAAGAGTATTCAAACATTAACAATAGACAAATTTGAAAATTTCAGTGATTATTTGTTAATAGTTGCAGACAAAATGTCAAAATAAAAATGTAATGATAATGTGTTGTCTCACAACAATACAGAATAACTATATTATAGCAGTCTTTACAGTGAAAATGAAAGTATAATAGCCTCATAGTTATAGGAAAAATGTCAAAATAAAAATGCAATAATAATCCATTGTCTCATAACAATACAAAACAACTAGATTACAACAATTGTCATAGTGAAAATGAAAGTACATTGAAAAGGAAGAACAAATAATATTGAAAGTGAGGGCATTCATTTTATAAAAATATCAACAACCATTTCATTATCCATTCAATGAAGTTTCTTGCTTGTACATTTTAGAGATGGTCTCAATTTTTTGTTAGACTATCAATATAGATTGAAGCTTCCCTTGTCTATTCACTAGACCTTCCAACCACAAAATTGGCCTTTGAAGTGACAATTTAAAAACAATGAAATTCAAAATCTTTTTCTTTACATTCTTTATGTTTGTGTGGACATGCGTGGAACCTTCATGATTCATTGAGTCTTACTCCTATTAAAGTTTCATCTTTGTGCATTTTGTAACCCCTTTAAAAATAATGCCAAGTAGGTACTTTTTCATTCTAGAATAAATTCCTTTAAATGTTCCATTACAAATTATGCATAGCCATATGCATGCCCCATGATGGTTTCTACTTTTGTTTAGAAATTAGATTGGCTTTCATTCATCATACAAATTCTTTGGGTTTTGTCATTTTGGCCTTCAAGATGTATGGCAGTTGTAAATTTTCTTTGGCTGTATTGAATGTTAATTGAATTGTCCTCTTCAAGTGTAACATGTGCTTTTATGGCTGAACTCATTTTCACCTTAGCTTTGATGTGGATTTTAACAGTTTTTGAGGTCTGCTTTATTTTTTCATTTTGCAAGACTGAAGGAAAAATGAAAGAACTCTAACAAAATCACAAATGCTAAATGTGTGTGTGTTGAATGTGGAGAGATCTAATGTCAACACAAACCTTAATGAAATGGTTTACATTCAAATTTTGATCAATTAAGATACTCTATTTGTAATACAATCAACCTTTCAAATACGTATCATTGTCCTCTATTTCTAGGGATTTATTAAACCATTTGGCCCTCAGATTTCTATGGGCACAATGGATGTTAAAATGACAACTTAGAAAATGAGATTTGATGCTTAATATGCAAGCTAAGATGATTCCTATGTGCAAACGTGTGCTGGAAGGATTAGTGGTATGCTTTTAAATGAAACAAAAGGATGAAAAGGATGATGAATACGATGATAAATGAAGGATGATGTTGATGATATTTAGACAAGTGGAGATGAGTGAGATGATGTGAAACTAAAATGAACTATTCATGATTATGCATATGATCAAATGAAAACATAAAACAAACTAACCTAAAATGCAACTATGATGCAATGGGGATGATAAAATGCAACTATGAAGCAATTAATTAATCTAAAATGAGAATGCAAAGTAACACATGATATGAAAACTAATTATAAGACTCCATGAAAGCTCCAAGCTCCTAAGAGAAACCTGCATAGTAACTTTACTTCAATTTTGGATGATAAATACAAAGGAAAGGAGATGTATTATGGGGTTTCTCAAGCATTTTGTGAGGTGGCACCTATCAACAATCTAGATTCGAAGGAGAAAGAATAGACGGTGGAGATGGAAAGAATCAGGATGTTGTCCCCTTGACCAAAGACAACATGCCATGTGTGTGGAGAGAATCCCTTGACCAATTGGAAACATGCCAAATGGATGGGGGACCCAAGTGTGTGAAACAAAGACCCATGTGCTCCAAATTTGTTGGAAGTGTGGGGGAATAAAGCCACGTGCGTTTTCCAATTGGTGGAAGTGTGTGAGGATAATTCTAATTAATAATTAGGCTTATTTATTTTCATGTGACCTTTGTGAGGTGGCACAAGAAAAAGTAGTAGACATGTGCTCTAATTCTTAATTAGGATTAAGGAAGATTAAGGAATATTAATTAAATAAACACATTTAGGATACGTTATTTATCTAATTATTTAGAAGAATATGATTTATGATTTTGAAGAATTAAAAGAAGAGTGAACAATATAAATAAAGTAAGACTTTATTTATACGTAGTTGAAACATTAATCAAATGGGTTGTATTTAATTAATTGAATATGATGACTGTTTTTAGGTGTATACACTAAAAATTCAAAAAAGTGAACAGTTAGCATTAAACATTCAGTTTTCATGATAATGACAATCTCACTGTCCACAACCTCCACTCCAAATGATGTGTAATATAACTATCTTATATAATCCAACCTCTCTTGGATGTCTGTAACTTCCACTCCAAATGATAGGAAATGCATTAAATTTTGAATTTTTTGAACCTTTCCTTGATGTCCACAACTAAATGATTTATTCAGATTTTAAATGTTTGGGATATGAGAATGTGCATGTTGGAGATGGCCAATGCCAATTAATGCTTTTCAGTCAAAGTTGGATAGTTGGATGTTCCCACTATGTCCCATGGGTATGGGAATGAGGAGATGCCCTCAGACCATCCCTTATAGAAGGGTATGAGTTGGGAATGTCCTTATTACTTTCCTCTGATCCCATACCCATGGGTAATAATGGTTGTGAATACATCCTTGGGAACACATAAAAATTCAGTGTATCTATGCAGCCAATCTACCATGTAAGAAATGTTGGATCTACCATGGGGGCTAGACTGGTCATTCATTGCTGAGTGTTTTCCATTGTTCAGTTGCAAGGTGTGTACCCTTGGTTTCCTTGTGTTGTGCAACACAGCTCTTGGGTTTGTGACATGACTTAATCGCCTCTCGTAGATGCATTAACTCTGGAAGTTTTATTGGGCATCAACAGGTCGATCTTTTGGTGTAATGGAAGCCATCTTTACAACAATTAGTATCAGAGTCTGGGTAATTGGTTTGAACCCCTCGCTTGCGCTTGGGGGGATTGTTGCAAGGTATGCGCCCTTGGTCTCCTTGTGTTGTGCAATGCAACACTTGTTGTGATATGGCTTTAATCAGCCCTAGATGCAATAACTCGAAGTTTACCTGGGCATCAATGTGCCCATCTTTTGCGTAATGGAAGCCATCTTTACAACAACGCTAGTATCGTAACTTATTTGAACCCCTCACTTGCTTTGGGGGATTAAGCAAGGTATACCCTTTGTCTCCCAGTGCAAATGCAACTTGGTTCGTGACATGGCTTAACCCTCCCATGGATTCATTAACTCTGTGGTTGTATCACATTAATAGGTTGATTTTTTGGTGCAACGACAACTGTCTTTACAACATGTGCAACCACAATTTGATTTTCCTAGGAAGATTCATTGTCCTATTGATGCAAATTGTATAGATTTCTAGTTGCCCAGTCACCAGGGTGGGGGCTTATAGGGGCTAGCCTGGTGGTTTGTTGGCCATTGGGTTGTTGCTACCCATCATAGAAAACCCTAAGAGGCTCGTTACATTATCTAGGCATTGATATTCAATTACTTGGTTTCCTCTTTTTTTCCCCAAAAGAAGAGGCCAACACCATCTTCTTTTTTGGTATAATCAATTACCTCGATAATTATCAAAATTATTTAAATATCATACATGTACGGTTGGATCAGCTCATTGGATATTTATTGTCTACATGTAAGGTAACTCACTAATTAAGGAGGGTTTCAGTTCACTAGAGCTTCATTCCTCGTAGGTCTTAATTTACATGCATATATTAATTAGAAGTTTGATGAAAATGAGGTACTAACATGGCTGAGTCAATTGAACACTTTTTTATTCTCACATCAAATTGTGGCCAAGTTGAAGGTGGCCTTTGTTTCTAAATTACTCTATCAAATGACAAAAAAATGAAATATTATTCCAAAGAGAAAAACTAGTTCAATGTAGTGCACAAAATTTTAGTTTAACAATAGTAGAATCATACAATAGTGATCCTTCTTGCGAATTGACTGCAGTAACCCATTCAATGATCATCAGGTTACGAAAGTCTGCATGGTCAAAAAATTGTATTTGTGTTCAACTGGTAGTAACTATGAGAAGTGGCTTTGTTGATTGATGGTTTAAGTATTATTTTTCATGATTGATTTTTAATTTGTATGATCCATCAAGTGTTTTAATCCAATTCGGGAGGGTCTTAGGAACATGCACAAGTGAAGAGAAGAGGAAGATACTTGAGGAGAAAGGATATGATGCACTCATATTCAAGGTAGAGGATACTTTGCAAGAACTCAAGTAAGTACATCAACTTATCCTTTTGAAGTTTAATGACCCTTCATTTCACTGTACTTCAATCCTAAAGTCATGAAACTAAACTCAGAGGGAAGCCTAAGTTTTTAAAATTTAGGAACTGGCAATTTCATTGGCTTATAATTAGAATTTTACTTTCCTTCTTGTTAGTTTTACTATTTTACGAGAATTGTGCATAAGCACTCACCATTTTGTTTTAACCTTATAATAGTGTCTGACTCTAAATGTTCAATGATATAACTCATGAAAAAATAAATGTATATTTGGTTCTATTTTCCTATATAGGTGGGTTTCCAAAAGGAATTTGTATGGTTGCATGAAATTCTAGCATGTTTTTCAGGATTAATGAAATTAAGTACATGTTCCAACATATTTTTATATGATAGATGCATTTTCTATTCCGTAACCCATCTTATTGGCTATCCTTATAACATAGCTAAAGGGAACCCTATCAAAATTTAGACACTAGATATAGAATATTATTAAGGAGCTTGTCAATATGCTGAAACCATCTCTTTATGGGGTCTCATAAGCTAGCTTGTATGTTGTTGGGTTGTGACCTAAGAAATGACCTTTAGCTTTTCTATGGTAGTGTTTGGAATTTTATAAATGTTATAAGAGTCAAGAGCTTTGCACATTCCCTACCTAATGACCATTTTCACAACTGCATTAGTTGAGGCTACATTGATAGTCATGGATGTTTTAGGCCATTCATTCCTTGATCTAAAAAAATGTTTTGAATGTTCAATGAAATGTGTCACTAAAGAATAATTGTATATTTGGTTTTGTTTGTCTAAATAGCTGGGTGTCCAAAAGTGACATCTATGATCACATGAAATTCACATGTTTTCTAGGATCAATGAAGCTGAAATAAATGACCCAACTTTTTGGTCTATCTTATTGGTTGTCCTCTTAACATAGGCAAGAGGACCCTGTCAAAGTTAGAAGCTAAATAAGTAATATTTCTAAGGATGTTGCATTATTGGCATCTCAAAAGTCATCTTGTGTGTTGGCTAGGCTGGGAGCTAAAAGATGACCTTAACCTATTTTATCAGATAGATTGTTTTGTTTCTCAGCGTTAGTTCAACTACTTGGAATTTTATGAGTGTTTTAAGAGTTTTTCACGGGTCACATTTGCATTAATTTAGGTTATATTGAACTCATAGAACTATAGGATTACTTAGCTATTACCATTGTAAATCACATTTGCCAATATGTGCTTGACTGAGATTACTTTTAGAGGCATAATCTAGATTGGGGCGTATGAACCCACTAGTGAGCATCATGCCATCTTAAGTTGACCTCTCTCTTCTCTATTGTCTTCTTCTTTAAGATTCTAATAAATATTGTTTCTTTTTAGAATTATTGGAATGAATTTTGAATAGATTGGAAAGTTTAAAACCTTGTTTTATTTGATCTTGCTTATGATTAACTAAAATAAGCCTGTAGCAAGTAATTAATATTTAATTTATTAACATGAAATTGAGAGGTAATATTATTTAACATATTTTTTTGTGGGATTTTTGGCTAGTTGGAGCATTTTTATGCTCAAGTCATCACCAAGATGACTATTTTTAGGAGTACTCATTACTTAATAAATAAAATAACTTCAAATATAATCAAGGTAGATATATTTGAAATTCTGTTAAATTTTTTAAAATTGAATTCATCCATCCATTCCTTATGTCCTGTTTGGAACACAACTTGGATATATATTATTTGTTTGAGAAAATTTGAAATTGGTGTTTCCATTTAAATATATGTGACACATGAGAATGTGTGCTTTATTTTTTTTATGCCTTTGAAATAACTTTTACTTGGTTTTAAGCTTGATAAATATAAAAAATTCCAATAATTTCCTGCTATTGTTAAATTTGTTTAAATTTAGAGATTCTTTGATAAACACCATTAGCTGTAATTTATGTTTTTGATGATTCATTTTTCATTACTTGCTCCACGATACATCCCTTGTTTTGCAAAAGCATCCTTGATTTTACAATCATGATTATAATCAAGTTATGGTAGCTTCTTTTCAGCACTTCTAGCTGGATGTTTAAAAGACAAATGATTCTTCATCTCATTTGTTTTCTCTTTTGGTAGTTCTTTCTTCTTACCGTTCTAAAACTCACATTGAAATGAATTTAATTGCAGACTAGTTGGTTTGGGAGCCCTCTATGATGCAACACACATCATCAATTCAATTCCTTCAAGCATTGACACTTGGAAAGATCCGGTTAGAACATATCATTAAATCTTTTGTATATGCAATTGAATTTATTTTGATTTTTTGCAGTCCTTGTGGCTCAAGATGTCTAATTATTAGTATCATTTTTGGCTTAAAGATAACCAGTCAGAATTTCAATACCCTCTCCCCCCAAAATGAAAAGATGTCAAATGTCTTGGAAATTAGTATTTTCAGTAACATGGAAACATTGAACACTCTATTCTATTATGAAATTATTGAAATTTGTATGCCTCCCACTTATTTTTCAATGACACATGATATGTGGAAGGTAATATTTCAACTTGGACAAACGTTACAACAAGCAATATTTAATGGAAATATTTGTTGGATAGGTTACTTGCCATCAACTAGTAAATATGATTTTGTTTCATTAAATTGCCATAGTGCATAAGCCTTTCCTTTGGCATGAGAAATTAATCTTTCACACTATATCCACTACTTTTTTCTATTCTATATCCACCACTTTTTGCCTCTTGATCAACAAAAATGTGAGACTGCTAAGGTAATTTTCAGGGTAAAACATTCATAAGGTATCATTGCAATTATTTTTAAAATTTTCCTTTTGCAATTATTTTAGCACACACATGCAAGTACTATTTAAGTAAGTAATGGTTGTTTTATTATGCAAACAAGGGTAATCATTACCTATGTAATATAGTGTGTTATTTTTTTTCTTTTTGCATAAAAGTATTGATAAACTCAAAGAAAGGGATAAAGCATGGGTGTTGGATCCGTTTGATGGTGATGCTATGGGAATTGGGTAGATTCACTCCCCATCTATTGTACATGGAGTCAACTTGAAAGGAACAAGAGATGCAAATGTAACATTTTAAAGGCCATAAGTAACATACCCCTTGTTTATGAAGACAAAATAGATGGATTTGTTTGTTTGAAAGAGAAAGAGGGAACCTTCACATGGTGGCCACTAAAATATTTGGAAAAAATGACATAGTTAAACATGTTTATCATGTACTAGTTGTCAGACATCTTGGCTCATTGCTTTATGCAGTATTTTGAATGTGTTGTTCAGGGATCTTAATTATCATGGTGTATTTGAAAGAGTTGGAAACTCTTAGAGAACTTTGACATCTTATAACTTGGTATATATATATATATTCATTAAACCTTTTATTGCAAATTACCTTTATTTATCATGATGTTGAATCAATCTTTTAATTCTAGCATGTTGTAGCTTGTTCTGTATATGTAATATTTTTATTTTCTTTTATGTTTTAGTTCAAGTTTAATATTATGTTAGTTTTGCATTATAAAATTTATGGTATTTAATAAATTATTCATTTCATGACTATATTTACTACCAATTAATGGAAACCAATAAATAAAAAATGAATAAATATATGACTAAATAAATCACTACCATGACTAAATAAATGACTAGGTAACAACAATCAATGACTAAATTAACGTACTAAATTAATGACCAAATCAATGACTAAATCAATGATTTTGTTAAATGACTAAAATAGTTTAGTCACAATTTATTAAAGAGAATGACCGGAAATAAACTACTAATGGTCATATGACCAAAATTAGTCATTTATATGCTATTTTTAGTAGTTTATTTAGTCATATATTGTTGTTTTTGTACTAGTGGTTAACCACATAACATACAATGGCAACAACTTCAACCTAGAACTTTTGTTCAAGGCTAGCTCCACTTAGCATTCTCCTAGCCCTCTCCATCAACATCATGTTCATCCTCTCTACAACTCCATTCTGTTGAAGGGGTATATGGATTCGTCTTATGCCTTTCAATCACATGTTCTTTATAGAACTTAACAAAATTTGTTGGACAAAACTCTTCACTGTGGTCAGTCCTCAAATAGATAATCTTCATACCAATTTTATTTTCTGTCAATGCCTTAAAATCCTTAAACTGACTAAAGACTTCAACTTTACTTCTAAGAAAATAAATAAATGTCCTTATACTATATTATCTATGAAAGTAACAAAATATACAAATTTTGATAATGAAGAAACATTCACAGGACCAAACACATTAGAATGCACATAGTCCAAAACCCCAATTTAGATTTGTGAGAACAATGATAAAACTGGACATAGTTTTTCTTTCCATACACATAATTTTGCAAAAATAAAACTCAATATTACAATCATCAAGCCCCTCAAAAAGGAATTTATTTTTTAGGATTCTCAAACCATTTTCACCAATGTGACCAAGTCTTTGGTGCCAAATCATTTTCTTCTCAACAAGTAACTTCATCTCCAAAGCATGAGTACCCTTGGGTACCTAGAAAGAATGACCATCAGAAGTGGATGCAACTTTATTTGTTGATGTTGGTTCCA